>JAFIRS010004187.1:0-97027 GCA_018342105.1 Gonioctena quinquepunctata | reverse complement strand
CGCCAGAAAGAGCAATCTTTTGGTTTCCATATGTTCATCTCAACGTTTTGACTAAAGGCGTTATTGGCTTCGGATGTAGGCTGCCTCTTTGAACTTTCTGTTTGAACCACGTTCTCTTTATGAAAAATGCTGTATGGGGTCGGTTTTTAGAATAGCCCCGGTAAATCCTGCCTGTCGTAAGAGGGCGACAAAAAGGGGAAAAACCGTGGGGGAAGATGGTCTCATCGCCCGGTGAAATACCACCATATCGATTTTTGGTGTGCTGTGAAATGGATCATTCCATTTTCAGTGTTCGGTCGATATTTTCCCGGTCCCCCCTTTTTCCCTTTTTCCCCCAATTCCTCCTTTTATTTTCAGGTGCATTCTAATAGTAATAAGGGATGAAGTCTCCTAGAGTAAAACACGGGGAAGAAAAAAATCCCTTTCCATTTGGATTTCCGGGCGAGAGGTACTCGAGGGGACTCAACATTAAAGTTTAAATTTTTTGCAACATCCGCGGACTCAAAAAGAACATCAATGACGTCCACCATCACCTACAGACAAAAAAAACCGGATATTCTGGCTCTAACAGAAAACACAAGTAAACCCCCGTCCAAAAAGGTCCATATGCTTTTCCTTTGGGTTTCGAACTCCATTCTCCCCATTCAGGGCAAAGGTGGGGAAAATCTGCCCTTTACGCCAAGGTTTAAACCTTTTATGCCAGCGTGAAGAGAGTTTGGGAAACCCCAAAGATTTTTATGTGGGTGTGGTTAAGCTATCTGATCCCAAACCGACTAAGTTTCTCTGCTGCCCTTTTCCTATTTTACCTAATGAACCTTCATTAACGACCCCTTTTTCCCTTTTCACTTTCCGGTTCCCTTCGGAGAACCATCCAACAGTTTAAACCATAATCATGGGAAAAAAACGCCGCCCGGTCAAATTCCCCATCAAAACAGATGATGCGGGGCGTCGCCGAGGCCTTCGCCATCACTCATGGTCTAGGAACAACTAGTCGAGCAAAACCCGCATCCCTGATGTCAAAAACCAGTCTGCCAATACACTAGATGCTTTTCACCACCAATCCTGACCCGTATAGTATAGAAGTTTGGCCCCAATTTTGGGAAAATCTGATCACACCCCCCATCTCCACAAAATGCCTTTCCATTTACCATCGAGCTTTTGCACAATACCACCCCCCTCTCATGTGGCATTACAATTGGCCGACTGGGAAGGTCTTGTAAAATTTTTTTAGCGTTTCCATGGGAAAAGAGTTTGTTTCTTTTTTCAGTAGATCCAACACGATGTGCTGAGACAATTTCTGAAATCATCATGTTGGGGATGCAAACTTACATACCGAATACCGAAAGAAGAACATCATCCGATAAGACCTGGTTTAACAGAAACTGCTCTAGAGCTGTGGCTTCCAAAGAGGCAGCATACCATCGATGGCAAAAATCCGGGCCCTGAGACCAGAGCAGCATATGTCGAGGCTAGAGGCATATGCAAAGAGACAATAGAATGCTCAAAAGATGCCCACAATGCCAAAATAAGATCAAAACTTGCTGAATGTCCTAACGGATCCCGTTCATTTTGGTCTTTCGCCAAAGCTGTGGGAAGAAACTTCACTTCCAGCTCATTTCCTCCTCTAACCAAAGAAGATGGAACACTAGCAACGACTGCCCAGGAAAAAGCCAATATCTTTGCGCACCTATTTGCTGGAAATTCCACTCTGGATTCATCGGAAAACAACCCCGAACATTACACCTATTGACAGTCACATGCCCGAGATCACCTTTCGCCAACGTACTATCAGAAAGATTTTGCTGGGTCTCACCACCAACAAAGCCTGTGGATCTGACGGAATCCCGCCGATTGTTCTCAAGAAATGTGCCCCCGAACTAACACCTGTTCTTTGCAAGTTGTTCAACCACTCTTACAATTTGGGGTATTTCCGTCCAATTGGAAAATTGCAAGAGTACAGCCAGTCCCTAAAAAAGGCAAAAAGGCCCTACCTAGCAACTACAGACCTATCGCACTGCTATCTATTATTTCAAAGGTCATGGAAAAAGCCATCAACATCGAGCTCATGAAATATCTGGAAGACTCAGGAATTGTCAACGATAGGCAATATGGCTTCCGCCATCAGAGATCAACTGGTGACCTGCTCGCTTACGTCTCACATATATGGCAGCTATCTATTGAAAAGTATGGAGAAACTTTAGCTGTGGCTTTAGATATCTCCAAGGCGTTCGATCGAGTTTGGCACCAGGGACTCCTCACCAAGCTTCCGTCTTATGGCTTGCCCCCTCAGCTGTGTTCTCTGCTTGCTAGTTTTCTCTCAAACAGGTCTCTCCATGTAGTGGTCGATGGAGTTTCATCTGACACTCTACTCATAAATGCTGGTGTTCCGCAAGGATCTATTCTCGCACCAACACTATTTCTACTTCACATCAACGACCTGTTGAAAGCAACTTCATGTCCAGTACACAGCTTTGCCGATGATAGTACCCTCCATACCGCTTTCTCTTCCAGGGCCCCTATATCAGCCCGTGAAACCAGAAATGAACGAGGAAGAAATGTTAATAATATAAATATGGACTTAGCAACAATTCTCGAGTGGGGATCTAAAGAGTTGGTAGAATTCAATGCAAACAAAACACAAGCATGTCTTTTCTCTAGAAAAGCCGATCTCACTGTGCCTAACATAACTTTGTCAGGAGTAACCATACTACTGAAGTCATCCATATCGATGCTTGGTATTACCATCAGCAATAACCTTTCCTGGGAAAATCACGTGAGGTCCATTGCCAAAAGTGCATCCCAAAAACTTGGTTTTTTGTTTCGTGCCAAGAGCTATTTCACCCCCACTCAGCTGCTTATGATCTATAAGGCACAGATCCGACCTGTCCTGGAATACTGTTACCATATTTGGAGCGCGGCACCTAAACATATCCTGAGGCTATTGGATTCTGTCCAAAAAAGGGCAATTCGTCTCGTCGGTGATGCCTCGCTTACAAACTCGCTCACTTGTCTGGAATACCGTAGAAAAGTTGGCGATTTGTCTCTATTTTATAGATTTTTCATGGGCGATGCTCTTCTGAAATATCAACAATCGTTCCTGCTTTGGCAGTCTCTTCGAGATTAACCCGTCAAGTTCAGTCATCACACCCCTTCGTGGTCACTTTGGAGACCTGCAGAACATCACTTTCCAAAGACTCGTTCATCCAACGAACAGCGAGGCTTTGGAACTCATTGCCTAGGGAGGTGTTCCCCGAGGCATACAACCTCCAGAAATTTAAGAAGAACACCAACTCCTACCTTCTTTCCCTTGGTTCTCACGATGTTTTCTGAACATTACAGGATATCCCTTTTCGTGGGAACCAGAACATAAAAAAAAACACTTGCGTCGTCCCATAGAACTCAATGGTGCTCAGTCCAGGCGTGGTCAACGATTCCCGATTTTTGACGTTTCTCCACGTTGAGTCCATTTCTTGTGCTCATCCAATCTTACCGATAACGGGCCTTGTCTCTCCAATGTAGGAATCTCCGCATTCACATGGAACTTCATAAATGCAATTCTTACTGATTTCATTTTTGTTGTCAGGTTTGGTCTTGGTCAGGAAACTCCGTAAAGTACTGCCGGCTGGGAAGCAGCTCTGGAGTTGTTTCAATACTTCTCCTAGGAGTTTCTTGGCATATCCATTCCGGTGGAGGTCCTCTCTGATGTGGTTTAATTCAGTATCTGGTGACTCCACGTTGTTGCATATGTGCGTCGCTCTCTCTACCAATGTTCTCACGATCCCTCTCTTCGTCGAACTCGGATGGTTGGAGCTGTAACTGAGGTACTGCCCCGTATGTGTCTTATTTCTGTAGACAGAGGTGCAGATTTCATTGCCTAATCTCTCAACGTTCACATCGAGGAAGGGTAAGGCACTGTTGGTTTCCATTTCCATCGTGAATTTGATCGAATCCCTGACTCTGTTAATTCTTGAGAAGAAATCCTGGAGATGTTTATCTCCGTGATTCCATATAATGAAGGTGTCATCCACGTACCTCAACCACAGCTTTGGTTTGTATTCTGCTTCCCGTATAGCCAATTCCTCGAACCACTCCATGTATATGTTGGCGATGATTGGAGAAAGGAAAGTTCCCATCGGGAGTCCATCGACTTGAGAGAAGAATCGGTCCTTTTCCTGGAAATATGAGTTCTGTTGGCAGCACTGCAGTAATTCTAATATTGCTTGGGTAGGAAGGTCAGTCCTCTCGTGCAGCTGGTTATCCTCTTCGAGTTTCCTTTTGATGATACTGAGGGATTCCTCTATAGGGACATTGGTGTAAAGGCTCTCCACGTCGAAGCTGATGAAACGATCTTCTGGTCCAAGTTCAACATCTATGATGGTGTCAACGAAGTGCTTAGAATTCTTGACGTATGAACTGCTTTTTCCTTGTAAGGGTTGTAGTATCGGTAGGAGATATTTCGATAACTTGTAGGTTGGTGAGTTCCGCGAGCTGATGATCGGTCTCAGTGGCATGTCTGGTTTGTAGATTTTCGGAAGCCCGTAGAGATGCGGTGGTTTGCTGTAGTGTGGCGTTAAATGTGATCGTTCGTTGTCTGGAATGAAATGTTTAAATTTCCTCAGAGTGTTGTAGATCTTCCTTTCTATAGTGGGTGTCGGATCCTTCTTCAAGAGTTTATAGTTCCCTGTGTGAAGTAACGACTCTATCTTGTCATCATATGTTGTGGTGTTCATGATAACCGTGGCGTTTCCTTTATCGGCTGGAAGAATCTTTATGGATGAATCCTTTGTAGGATTTTTAGGGCCCTCTGTTCTCCTGCAGTGATGTTACTCCGGGGATTTCTCTCCTTCTCGAGTGTCTCTCTCACTTTCCATCCGAACTCTTCTGCCTGGATGGGATTCATTCTGCTGCTGGTTGACTCTACAATTGTTTTAGGTGCAACTGCAAAGTTCAATCCCTTTTCGAACAGGGACTCCTCTACTCCTGTAAATGGTTTAGTTGAGATATTAATAATGGTTTTCTCACCTTCGCTGCTGGTTTGTGGAGACCATGTTCTCCCTGCTATTCGAATCCATTTCTTCTGATGCCTCCTCTCTTGTTTCTGGCGGATTCTCGCGCATCTATTTTCAATCTTGGCAAATATGGGTTGATTGTCCTCCTCTAAGGTGTACTCTCTGATTTCTTGGAATCTAGCCGTGGCATCCTGTAGCGGCATCTCTTTCTTCCAACGGTGATAGTTGATCTGCGACCTGATTAGTGTGTGACTGGCCCGCTCCATTATGCGTTGTGCTCGTTCTCCGGGAATATGTGACTTTACCTGGAAACCGTCTGGGATGATGTTGTTGTCTCTGGCTCTTCGTAGAAACTGGATGTGAGTTTCCCCCTTGGTAAGTTTTATCATTGTCCTTTCGTAGCCTCTGAACTTGTCGCTGATGCCGGGTCCGTACCGGGTTTCCAACGTTTGTTTGAAGGTTGTATTATAGACTATGTTCTAACTTGATTACTCTCGTTTCGGACATCCATCGTCTTAATATATTAAAAAGGTTCCTACGACGTTTCGAATGATTGTATCTGCAATCGTCTTCAGGTGAATACTGACAAGTTTAGGTGCTACTTACCAATTTATATGACTGCCGGTCCAATGATGCGTGTAATTCCACCATGTGCAGTGGCGCGTGTAATTTCGCGCGGTGTAGTGGTGCGTGAAGTTTCGCGCTTCTGCAGCCCGCCAGAAAGAGCAATCACTGGTTTCCATACGTTCTTGATCTCAACGCTTGGTTGACTGAAGGCGTTATTGGCTTCGATGTAGGCGGCCTCTTTGAACTTTCGTTTGAACCAATGCTCCTCTCTATGTAGACCACTTGCGTCGTCCCATAGAACTCGATGGTGCTCAGTCCAGGCGTGGTTAGCGATTCCCGATTTTGACGTTTCTCCACGTTGAGTCCATTTCTTGTGCTCAACCAATCTTACCGATAACGGCCTCTTTGTCTCTCCAATGAAGGAATTTCCGCATTCACATGGAACTTCATAAATGCAATTCTTACTGATTTCATTTTTGTTGTCAGGTTTGGTCTTGGTCAGGAAACTCCGTAAAGTACTGCCGGATTGGAAGCAGCTCTTGATGTTGAACTTGTTTCCGATCCTTCTGATCTTCTCGGAGACACCTCTGATGTACGGAAGGCAGATCACTGTGCTTTGTTGTTGCTCTTCAGATGTCTTCGTTCTCTGGAGTTGTTTCATTACTTCTGCCGGTGGAGGTCCTCTCTGATGTGGTTTAATTCGGCATCTAGTGACTCCACGTCGTTGCATATGTGCCTCGCTCTCTCTACCAATGTTCTCACGATCCCTGCTCTCTTCGTCCAACTCGGATGGTTGGAGCTGTAACTGAGGTACTGCCCCGTATGTGTCTTCTTTCTGTAGACGGAAGTGCGAATTTCATTGCCTATTCTCTCAACGTTCACATCGAGGAAGGGTAAGGCACTGTTGGTTTCCATCTCCATCGTGAACTTGATCGAATCCCTGATTCTGTTAATTCCTGAGAAGAAATCCTGGAGATGTTCGTCTCCGTGATTCCATACAATGAAGGTGCCATCCACGTACCTCAACCACAGCCTTGGTTTGTATTCTGCCTCCCGTATAGCCAATTCCTCGAACCACTCGATGATTGGAGAAAGGGAAGATCCCATCGGGGAACAAGCACAACGCATCATGGAGCGGGCCAGTCACGCACTAATTAGGTCGCAGATCAACTATCACCGTTGGAAGACAGAGATGCTGCTACATGATGCCACGGCTAGATTCCAAGAGATCAGAGAGTACACCTTAGAGGAGGACAACCAACCCATATTTGCCAAGATTGAAAATAGATGCACGAGAATCCGCCAGAAACAAGAGAGGAGGCATCAGAAGAAATGGAATCGAATAGCAGGGAGAACACAGTCTCCACAAACCAGCAGCGAAGGTAAGAAAACCATTATTAATATGTCAACTAAACCACTTACAGGAGTAGAGGAGTCCCTGCTCGAAAAGGGATTAAACTTTGCAGTTGCACCTAAAACAATACATATCCTGGACATTGTAAGCTCTGTAGAGTCAACCAGCAGCAGAATGAATCCCATCCAGGCAGAAGAGTTCAGATGGAAAGTGAGAGAGACCCTCGAGAAGGAAAGAAATCCCCGGAGTAACATCACTGCAGGGGAACAGAGGGCCCCAAAAATCCTACAAAAGGATTCATCCATAAAGATTCTTCCAGCCGATAAAGGAAACGCCACGGTTATCATGGACACCACAACATATGATGACAAGATAGAGTCGTTACTCCACACAGGGAACTATGAACTCTTGAAGAAGGATCCGACACCCTCTATAGAAAGGAAGATCTAAAACACTATGAGGAAATTTAAACATTTCATTCCAGACAACGAACGATCACATCTAACGCCACACTACAGCAAACCACCGCATCTCTACGGGCTTCCGAAAATCCACCAACCTACAAGTTATCGAAATATCTCCTATACCGATACTACAACCCTTACAAGGAAAAAGCAGTTCATACGTCAAGAATTCCAAGCACTTCGTTGACACCATCGCAGATGTTGAACTTGGACCAGAAGATCGTTTCATCAGCTTCGACGTGGAGAGCCTTTACACCAATGTCCCTATAGAGGAATCCCTCAGTATCATCAAAAGGAAACTCGAAGAGGATAACCAGCTGCACGAGAGGACTGACCTTCCTACCCAAGCAATATTAGAATTACTGCAGTGCTGCCTACATAACTCATATTTCCAGGAAAAGGACCGATTCTTCTCTCAAGTCGACGGACTCTCGATGGGACCTTCCCTTTCTCCAATCATCGCCACTATATACATGGAGTGGTTCGAGGAATTCGCTATACCGGAGGCAGAATACAAACCAAAGCTGTGGTTGGGGTACGTGGATGGCACGTTCATTTTATGGAATCACGGAGATAAACATCTCCAGGATTTCTTCCCAAGAATTAACAGAATCAAGGATTCGATCAAATTCACGATGGAAATGGAAACCAACAGTGCCTTACCCTTCCTCGATGTGAACGTTGAGAGAATAGGCAATGAAATCCGCACCTCTGTCTACAGAAAGAAGACACATAACGGGGCAGTACCTCCAACTATCCGAGATCGACGAAGAGAGGGATCGTGAGAACATTGGTAGAGAGAGCGACGCACATATGCAACGACGTGGAGTCACTAGATGCCGAATTAAACCACATCAGAGAGGACCTCCACCGGAATGGATATCCCAAGAAACTCCTAGGAGAAGTATTGAAACAACTCCAGATAACGAAGACATCTGAAGAGCAACAACAAAGCACAGTGATCTGCTTTCCGTACATCAGAGGTGTCTCCGACGAGAAGATCAGAAACAAGTTCAACATCAAGAGCTGCTTCCAATCCGGCAGTACTTTACGGAGTTTCCTGACCAAGACCAAACTTGACAACAAAAATTAAATCAGTAAGAATTGCATTTATGAAGTTCCATGTGAATGAGGAGATTCCTACATTGGAGAGACAAAGAGGTCGTTATCGGTAAGATTGGATGAGCACAAGAAATGGACTCAACGTGGAGAAACGTCAAAATCGGGAATCGCTGACCACGCCTGGACTAAGCACCATCGAGTTCTATGGGACGACGCAAGTGTTCTACATAGAGAGGAGCATTGGTCCAAACGAAAGTTCAAAGAGGCCACCTACATCGAAACCAATAACGCCTTTAGTCAACCAAGCGTTGAGATCAAGAACGTATGGAAACCAGTGATTGCTCTTTCTGGCGGGCTGCAGAAGCGCGAAACTTCACGCACCACTACACCGCGCGAAATCACACGCACCACTGCACATGGCGGAATTACACGCATCATCGGCGCAGTCATATAAATTGGTAAGTAGCACCTAAACTTGTCAGTAGTCAGTATTCACCTGAAGACGATTGCAGATACAAGCATTCGAAACGTCGTGAAAACCTTTTGAATCCATTAAGACGATGGACGTCCGAAACGAGAGTAATCTAGAGGTTTTCTGTTTTCAGTCTGAATTCGATGTTTGTGAATCTGACTTATGAGGAATCGCAAGAGAAGTTTCCTTCGGAGTTGGTTCGATCTGATTGTCAACATGGGAGATTGGGGTATTTAATACTGCATCGCATGATTTTTGGAATTCTATACAAGGATTGGGCTGTAATTGATCATCGGTCAGAGGTTTCATTTTTCTGTTCTGTCTGTACTCTGCATAGAGTTCCTGAGTCTGAATGATAGCTATCATGATCTTGGTCAGTTTTGAATCATGCATGTCTGCTCAATCTGATCTTCGACCGGAAATTTTAACGTATCGGATTTTTTTTTGTCAAATCTTCAAGAGCGTATTTTGGAAGCTTTTTTTTCAAGGGAAACCACATTTGCCTATATTTATAACCCATTGTTTAATTTTTTCTTCGACTTCTCGACCTAGTAACACTTCAGGTCCAGTTTTTCGTTTGATTTGCCCTTGATTCTGTCTGTAATAGTAGTTTTAGGGACTTTAAATTGTTGTCTCGCTTCATTTATACTCATCCTTTCCTTTCTAATTTCTATAAGAGCTCTTTGTAAAACATCGTCGCTATATCGAAAAAACTTCCTTTTTTTTACCCTTCAATAAGAGTTTTTATGGTTTATTTTCGTTAATCTGTTTTGATTTTTTGATGGCATTTCAAAAACAAAAGTCATTGGCTTAAATCGAACATTATCTACCTACCTACCTACATAATTCCAATGAAAAACCATATATAATCAACAGGTCGAAAAAGAGGACACTTTTCGACCACTATTAATCACTGCAAAAAGAAGGCAGAAAAATAAATAGGATTTAAAAAAATGTGGTCGAAACTGGACTCCATTTAAGGAGTATATTTTACTAATAATGTGTTAGAAGAGTTCAGCCGTATTTAGATTTAGTAAAATGAAAAGGGATAGACAATCTAAGTGTCGTTTTGTCCGGTTCTCGACCAAGTGGTCGAGAAAGGGAAAAGCACATATATCACATACCTAATATGCGACCACTTCATTTTATATAGAAAAATATTGTAAACATGGTTCAAACATAGTTTTTCGGAAGAAGGATAGATTAAACTTGACATACCACACAAAATATGAAGTAATTGAAAGATTATTTATCACTTACTTGCTATTTCTGAAATCACAGTTCACTACAAATTTTAAACTATTTCGTGTCTTTAGTAATCTTCTCACTGACTGCCTACGCACCCTTAAGCATTTAATAATGAAATTGTCACGTAATAAAGGACTCGAAAATTCTGAGAAGTGGTGGGGAAAGGTGGTCGAAAACCGAGAAGATTTTAGATAACTGATATTGGCTTGTTTCTTATTTCCATCAGATTTGTATGAATCTAGTCGAAAACCGGCACTGGCGCAACCACCCTATTTATTCACCATATTGTACTTTTTATTCCATTCTTGTAATGAACTTTTTCTTGTTACTTTTTGGGTAAATATATGAATTTTAGGTGGGAAGTGGAAAGTAACTTAAGAGTTTGTCTTCCAAATTATGCAAACATCTGTAACAGGTATCACTCTTGATCACAAAATGAGCTCGGAAAATCATATCAACATACTGAATAACAAACTGAGTAAAAATTGTTTTGTATTGAGGCAACTGAAGGACACGGTATCAAGGGACATATTAATGTTGGTCTACTATGGTCTGGTACAATCGAATTTGTCATATGGCTTGATATTCTGGGGAAGCTCATGTCATATTGATAAAACACTTATCATCCAAAAAAAAATTGTCAGGTGCATTGAAGGGGTCAACCAAAGAACGTCATGCAGGCAAATATTTGTTGAATTATCTATTTTAACAGTACCGTCACTGTATATATTTCAATCTATTTTAAATGTAAAAAAACAACTACAAGAGTTACCTAAAAACAGCTCTCATCATAATTACAATACTCGAGGAGCAGAAAACTTATGTCAACCATTCTCAAGGCTAACCATTGGCCAAAATTCCTCTATGTATAAAGGCAATCACACTTTATAACCACTTTAAAAACCTAATGGGTAAAGAAAACAATTTCAATGACTTTAGATGTTTTAAGTCTCTTTTATATAAATTCTTAATAAGAAGGGCATTTCACTCTGTAGAAGAATTTCTGCAGAGTAAAAAATGAAAATGTTAATGTTTTTTTTAATGTGTTTAATGTATTGTTGAATGTTAATCTTAGATATAATATGATAAATTAGATATACTACAAATGTAAATGTATGAATCTCAGGTGAATGATTTTATTCATCCCGATCTTTTTACTCATCTTCGATCTACCTATATGACTAGTCTAATAAAGTAGTTACATCTGTGTATTGATACTTGTTACAACATATTTGTATTGCTACTTTAACAGATGAATAAATATATTTCTATTCTATTTCATGCTAGGAAAGTAAGAACTTACTACCAACGATTGGTCCGTTGCAATTTCTTCGACAATTCTATGACCGCAAGGAGAAGTCTCTAACATCAGTTTTTTTAAAGACATCTTGTAAGAATATTAACAATTCAGCTTTTAGTTCCAGAACTCGTATCAATACCTCATTTTTGGATACCCACCTGACCTCTGTGTGATAAAGGATATTTTGATGGAGCGAACCTATGTCTCCACAAATGATTTTAAGCAGTCCAGTTTGATAGAGTTCACAACTTTGTTGAGCCTAAGTTGAGCCATATATTTGGCTAATTAAATGTGAAGCCGAAACAAATGAAACATGACCGGAGGCGTGGCATATATTGGTCAATGTTCGGTTGCTATAACTAGGCGCTGCCAATATGACAAGAAAAGACATATATAACCTGACTTCACTTTCATTGCATTGCTCTTATGGCCAGTTATCAATATTCGTACTTAATAAATATATGGTTTGAGCACATCATTTAAATCAGAAGATAAAACCTTGGCAACTAGCCAACTTTTATTGCAAGTCATAGCTTTAGCGCTATCGCTACAAGTGGCGATACATTTTGTCCAACCAATCAATCAATCAATCAATTTATTAGTTAAAAAAGTGTTCAATTACAACACAGGAACCTACATTGTAACATACTAACTTAGGTAACACGTCAGATGAGCTTAAAAAAGACAGACACCAATCTACATAACATTAAAAGCAGAAGCAAAAAGCAGTATTTGTACACAGAAAAATAGTATTTGTAAACGGAACAGTATGCACAAGTTACAATTAATAACACACACTATACTTAACAAGACATGTTAAAAGCAACTACATATTTTTAAAACAATCGGTGAGAAAATTTCATTTCTGTAGAAATTCGTCAACGGAGTAGTGTGCTTTCAGCACAAGATGGTTTTTCAGCTTAGCTTTAAAGGAATGTAAGCTAGAGGCAGATTTGATATTGTCGTCAAGAGCATTATAGAGTCTGACACCAATCGATCCCGGATGATTCTGCGACACTGATAGTCTAGCGAATGGTTGTTGTAGTTTATATTTATTTCTAGTACTATAGTTGTGAGAGTGTCCACAAGTAGGAATATTAGTAATATCTCATAATAGTCGCGAGTGCTTTTTTATAAACGTGTCGTACAAGCACTGGCCAGTAGTATTTGCAGGGAGTGCTTTGCAGAATGAAATGTCTTCTATGATACCTTCATCTGCTTCAAAGCGCACAAATACCACAAATTGCACACAATCCGAAACATCAGTAGATTCACCAAACTGCATAGCAAAATGTGGACTCTCCTTTAATTTTTCGACTAATTGTTTTCGTATTTCAGCATTACCATCACCAATTTATTCTCGCTCAATGGTATAGGCGAACAATTTGCTGAATTCTCCCGCGTGGCAAAGGATATTTTACTGCCCGCAGAGCACCCGCGACTACCTTTGAAACCAATGACATAGTTTGATTTTGTTCCGGGGGGTCGGAAGAATTTTATTACTTGTAAGTATGCTTCATGATACCTCATGGGATCTTGTATATAAAAAAGCTGAAGTAGCAATGAGCAAAGTTAAATCATGGCTTGACACTAGTTTACTGACTCTTAAACAAGTCTGGCTTTATGTGTTTTTCCTTAAATAAACGAACCTATCCCTGTAATAGTACAATAAAGATTCACACCACTAACTGCCATGACTTTGCAAAATGCAACTGCACCCAAAAAATCTCATTAGTATCTAAAACTAAATATCTAGGAATATTCTTTGATTCACACATGAAGGGGCAGTATCAAGTTGAGTATGTAACAACAAAATTAAGAAAAATGTATAACAAATTTTATCAAATTAGAGATTGGTTGCCGAAGAAAAACCTAATAAATGTATACAGGGCCTTAACAGAATCGGTCCTAAACTATGGTATTGTCGCATGTAGCTCGGCCTGTAAATCTACTTTGTCCCCACTAATCATAGCCCGAAAAAGAATCCTAAAAATTATACTATTTAAAAACAGAAGATGCTCCACAGAGCAAGTGTTTGGCGAAGCTAGAGTCCTGAACCTTGAACAGTTACACATAAAAAATGTTTGTAGATTACTACTGAAAAATAAGTATACGACGCAAGAAATTTCGCACAGTATCACTACCCGAGCTGTAAATCTAAAACACGTTACATGTCCAAGCACCTCCTTTACAGCAATTCAAAGATCACTTCATTATATTGCCCCAAAAATACTCAACATCATTCCCTCTCAATTTAAAAATCGACCTTATAAGTATATCAAAAGAAAGATATTCTGGTTGCTAGATGATAAAATTACAAACTATTGTTTAAGCCACTATGTTGGTACTGTATAGCTTTTAAAACTACTATAGTTAATTATTACTTTTATTGTTTGTTATAACCAATACTAAAATAATTTATTTTTATTGCCATTTCCTAACTTTTTTGTAAACAATTACTTAATATTTATTGTAAATCTAGTTAATTGTTAGACGTAGCACACACACATTCTTCTAAGAAAATCGTGTTACATGTTACTATTATGTAAAACTACTACTGTAAAAATAAAAAAAATTTTTTTTAAAGAAGTTTGAAAAACATTGATTTGTTGAAAATATAAACAGGATGTTCATAAAATCAGATGTGGAATCAACTGCGACTGAAAGATGAACTTTAGTCACTATCTTCCATCGTCAAGATAACCTCTTGTGGGGTATTCATGTGAAAAAAAATGTATTCATATGAAAAACACTTACTTAAAGTGAGACTATACAGTTTGCCCACCGAGGGGGAACCGATGTCACAGAATATATCTGTGGTGAAGTGGATTCCCGTGACTAGCATATCATCCATAGTAGATAGGCAAAAAAAATAAGGAAGCAATGTTTCAATGTCAAAGATTATATAGTTCTACTCTTTGTCAATCTATTAAATAAAATATTTTCAATTATTAATCTACGATCAGTTCTATAGTTTTGTTTTATACTAAGAATAAAATAATGATACAACCAAATTAATAAAATATTTCATTAAAAAAAAGGAGAGGGAACTTTTATATTATTTTATTAGTTTTCCAAAGCCTAGTCTCAAATATCGTCGATAACTAATTGAATCAACGAATCAAAAACATCTGAAAATTTGTCCCAAGTGTGCTAAATGTGATTTTACTCCTACGAGTAAAAAAATACTTTACTCACGTGTAGCATATAATATTTTTTCTTCAACTGTGAAAAAAACAACCAATTTGTATACTGTTTATTATGTGCTCAACTTTTCCTTAGATTTTTCTGGCAGCAGATTAAGAACTGCTGTTTTCGCACTACCCACGATCTTTGGTGTGGTGTTCAAGTCTCTTCATCGCTTTCTATTTCCTTTTAATTTCACAATTATAAAGTATTACCAATTTTGAGAGATTACGAGAGACAACTTTACATCTCACTAATTATTAATGACATCTGGTTTCTGAAGACGCAATAGCCACAGCCACCTTGGCTTGATTTGAATAATGAATCGCTCCAATAGTCCCTCAAGGTCTTTATACGCGATGGCCCAGCAATGGTTGTACCGCATCTACACGTTGACGCCATTCTGTTCTAATATTGTCCAACTACTCGTTACACCATATTAGTCACCGTTTTGTAACATATATTCAACCTAAAGCATATAATCTATTACCTCTCGCCATTCAAAAATATGCTAACTTCAAGAAATTCACTTCAGCCATTAAACTTTATATCTATAGTAATTATAGGGACTTCTTGAAAATTAAGGAAACATAAAAATTGTATATTTATTATTATTCACCAATTTACAGTCATGTTAACTGCACTGTTGAATTTTGATTCACACAATTACTGCCTATTGTAATATGTTTTTACTCTGTTTCTATTAACCTTCCATTTTTATATTGTTTCCCATGCGATTCATGCAGAAACATTACATGTGCAGAATGTAGTGAATTAAGCACAACCGAAATAAGATGCATCCCTCTACAAAAACGAGCTTTAAAGTACCAATGCAAGAAATGTAGAAATCTTGATACCCTAGAAATCCTACAAAATACAATCATAGACAAGGCAAAAATAATTGAGGACCAAGAAATAATTATCAAACTATTACAAGAAAAAATAAATACTCTGGAAAAATCAAATGTTCCATCATATTCTTCAATCTTAAAACAACAACAAATAGTAGGCTCCAAACCAATAAAAACTAGCTGCCCAAAGATAATTGTAAAACCGAAGCAACAACAACTATCAGAACAAACCAAAAAAAAAAAAAATAAAAAACATAGGATAATAACATGTCAAACGAAAAATGAAACAGAAATACTGAAGGAGGCACTAGAAGATAAACTAAAAAATGACTATAACATAGAACTTAGCAAATTAAAATCACCAAAAATAAAAATTGTCAACTTCAACCAAGATTATAAAAATGAAGAAATAGAAAACTACATCAAAGAACAAAACGATATACCAGGGGAAATTACAGTAAACTATATCCGCAGTAATAGAAATGGAATGAAAACAATCCTATGTGAATGTACACCTAATGCATTCCACCATATAATGAACCTGAAAAAGCTAAACATTGGATGGGAGAGATACATGGCATATGAAGATCTGAGTATTCCAAAATGTTATAACTGTCAAGGATACTTTCACAAGAAGCTCAACTGCAAGGAGAAAATGGTATGTCCTATATGCTCTGAAGAACATGAAGAAAGAAATTGTCCTAAAAGAAAGATATCTTGTAAAAACTGTGATCTTTCAAACATAAAATACAAAACAAATTATGATACGAACCATCAAAGTAATGATTCAGAATGTCACACTCTGAAATATCATATCAAGATACTACAAAGTAAAATACAGTACTTTGAATGATGATTTCGTTTTTTTCAGCGAATTCACAATAAGTACATCTCTATATCTTTTATATTTCCTACATTTAATGGATAACACAGAAATACAATTATTAGATGATCTGGAAACTAAAACACCATCACTGACAACTGTCAACCAATACATTGAAACAAACGAACTCACTGAAAAACTGAATCAGTTTGAAAAATACAGTATTTTTCAAATACACTTAAATATTAGAAGTGCTTATAAAAACTTTGATGAATTTTTTATTTTTTTTAATATGAATAATTTGAAAACTATAGATATCATAATTTTAGGCGAAACCAGATTTATAAGTAATGTAAATGATTTTACAATTCCTGGCTATACTACACTGTTCAACGACAGCACAATCAACCTATGTGATGGATTGCTTATTTTCATAAAATCCAATATTAATTTTAACGTAAACACACAATCTTGCCGATAACAAAAATTACCATAAGTAGAATAACATTTGAGTTAAACAAACTCAAATTCAATATTATACCCTGTTATAGATCACCCTCTACCAACGACAATGATTTTGTTGAGGACCTAGACACATACATCTCAAATGAAACTAAACAAAATATTGACTTACTCATTGGTGATTTTAACTATGATATACTGAATGATGATAATGCCAAAACAAATAATTACACATCAATGTTGATGTCTTATGGATTCGAATCCTATATAAACACACACACAAGTTAAACAGTATTATATACCCAAAAATTAATCGAATATTACCGATCACCATCCAATTTTCCTATCAATTAATAGCACAAAATCTGAAAACAAAACTAATAGAATCATACAAAAAATGATAAATAAATTTGATACAGATAAATTTCTACGGATAATAAGTGAATGTAAATGGGATAAAATTGTAAAAGTCCAAGATCCTGTCCTAGCCTAGCCTATACCGAATTTATAGAAATTTTTACCAATGCTATAAAACAATCTACTCGACAAGGACTGTACAATTCAAAGAAAATAAAAAAAAAACATGGATAACAAATGGCATAATTAATTCCATCAAACACAGGGACAAACTTAAGAAACAACTGAATAGAAGCAGAAATAATGTAGAACTACAGGAAATATATAAAAGTTATAGAAATCATCTCAACCCATTGATAAAACAATTAAATCCCTTACTACTCTGATCTGATTTCTAACTGTAAAACGATATAAAAAAATATATAACATAGTCAAGGAAGCCACAAACAGAACGACCGGAAAACAAATCAAGACATATTTATATATAATGAAAGAGGGGAACACTTTACTGATGATAAAGAAATGGTAAATTATTGTAATCAATACTACATAAATGTAGGCACTAATATGGCGCAACAATTCCTGCTGCACCCCAAAACTTCAAAAATAAGCCCCCAAATTAAAAACTCTCTGTTTCTCAAGCCAACTGATGAAAACGAACTCATCCATCATATTAACACCCTAAAACATCCAGTTCTCCTGGAATAGATGGAATAACCGCTGATACTGTAAAAAATGTCATATGCATATACTAAAACCACTTGTTCACATAATAAATCTTATATTTTCAAATGGCAAAATACCTGAACAACTTAAAATGTCGGTAGTTACACAATTTATAAAAACGGAGACAAAAATTCTATACAAAATTATAGACCAATCAGCTTGATAAATACTTTTGCAAAACTATTTGAAAAATGTCTTAAAGTAAGATTATATGACTTTCTCTCGAATAATAATATCTTGAGTGATAAACAATTCGGTTTTCGTCCAGATTCAAGCACAAATGAGGCAATGTTTGAACTGATTAATCAGATAAAGAATAATTTAGACTGCGGATACAAGTGTATTGCAGTCTTCCTTGATCTAGCGAAAGCTTTTGATACGGTTCCTCATACATCACTCTTGGAAACTCTGGAAAAACTTGGTGTGAGAGGCATTGCATTAGAAATTTTCAAAAACTATCTATCACAAAGAAAGCAAGCTCTGAGGATAAGAAATACGTGTAGTACATATGAATACGTACAAATGGGAGTACCTCAAGGAACAGTTCTGGGACCACTGCTCTTCATAATATACATCAACTCATTACTGAATACAAGCATAAATGGTACTATTCTATCTTACTGAGCGATACCGTCTTATTATATGAAGGTAACACATGGCAACATGTCAAAGAAAAAGCTGAATACGGTACATCTTTAGTAAAAAATTGGTTGGACTACAATAAACTCTCACTGAACGTAACAAAAACGTCATATGTAGCCTTCTCTTTAACAGACGTAAATAGACCAAATTTTAAGAAAATAAACATCATAAACACCAATCTAGAAATAAACAGCAATGATAGAACTAAATATCTAGGCATCATCATAGACAAAAATCTCAAATGGAAGGATCAAATAAACACCTTAACAGCAAAATTACGCAGATTCATCCACAAATTTTATGAGTTACGAAAAATAATGAACAAAAAACTCTTGATCACATTGTACAGGACCCTGATCGAATCAATTCTGAAATATGGCATTATTGTTTGGGGAGGTCTCTACAGTAATGCCCTAGAACCTTTAACTACCTTTCAAAATTACATAATTAAAATGATACTACAAAAAAGGAGATTGTACCCCACAAAAGGCTTTTATATAACTTAAGATATATTAAGTGTGAGATCCTTGTATTTTCATGCATGTTGTTTTTTCATCCATAAAATCATCACTTGATTAATAGAATTGAACACTGCCATGAAACACGCCAAAAGACCAACAACTTCAAAAAATCCTTTTATCAAAAAGCGCAACCAAAGATTCATAACAACAACAGCTCCAAAAATATTCAACACATTACCACAAGATATTAGAAACATAAAAAAACAAAGCATATTCAGGAAAAAATCAAGACAACACATAGGCAAACATCAAGACAAGTATATACACAGCCTATAGACTGTGCCAATTTTATACTACTTAACTATACAGATACCTACCCAAAATGTAGTTCTACACATATAATCTTTCGAAACTAAAATACACAAACAACTGCACATACAGGTGTAAACCTAGGTGGGACCAAAAAAAACAGGAATTTATTAATATTTCAAATTAGTATTGTTAATAACACGAAGGGCCATATTGAAAATCACTTCCATTGCATCCTTGTGATCCCCGGCAGTGAATATAGTCCTTTTCAGTAGGCTTTCTATTAAAAACATGTATTATTATTTTGTATTATTATTTCTATTACTATCATTGTTAAAATTTATTTTCTGTAAAAAATGGCTTATTGAATAAACGTTCTTATTTATATATTTATACTGTTCCGTTCCTTCTTCCTATTTCTGACTCTAAATTGTCTATGTATTCATGTTATGCTGGGTTTTTTTCTCACTACACAACACAAGTGTGTACTCACTTTGAGTGTGGGGGGAAAAACATGCTAGCATGTTTTTTTTCCCAGCTGATTTGAACTTTTTTTTCCCTAATTAGTATCAGTAGTATTATATTATTATAATTGATTAATAATATTAATTAATATATGTAATCTGTAATACTTGATGAGCATTCGCTAGTAAATAAAATTATATTAATCTTTAAATCTTATTACTCTCAGAATAGTACTACAAAATCAGCATCACTAGGAGACTTCCATTTTGAACTTCATAACTTTGACCAATATAATATCAAAATTTGAACTACATCGGACATTCAGTAAGGCCAAAGGAAGTATAAAGCCGAGAGGGGTGACACCTGCCACTTCATTCTTCATTTGGCTTAATTGCCGGTCTAATTAAAACAAAATTTTCACATTATGTAGATCTTTATGAGTTCTAGTTATTTCAGAAAATTCATTAACATGAGTGTAATAAGCATTTCAAAAACAAAGGGGGCGGAGAGCTTCCACTCTTAACAGTAAAAGTTTTGTACTATTAATATTCAATTTAGGTACACAAACCAGACAATAGGAAAAAACACTTTTGTTTGATTAACTGATAAGCTTCAGATTTAGCTCTTTACTTGCAAATTACAGCTTGAAGTTAGGGACATGTGCATTTATACTAACTCAAATATATTTTACATCACTTCCACATAAATAAAATACCTTGTCTTGCAACATATATTATATATTTGAATACATAAACTCCCTAGATGCCCTGCACACCCCAAAGAAAACCCCAAACAAGGAAAGGAATACAATAAACTAAACCTATTCATCCCATTGTGAACTCGTATCCAGCAGGGTATTTTCCAGTTACATATTGATACAAATTGCTTTCCAAATCACCTAGTAGTCCTGATGCTCCAAACCTAAATAACTCTGGAGTCAGCCAATCATTGCCTAATAGTTCTTTTATCAAAACCAGCCAGTTCAGAGCATCTTTACTGCTTCGAACTCCTCCTGCAGGTTTCAAACCAACCTGAAAGATCACAGATTGTTTAATGTGTGTGAAATGTGAAATAGTCTACTTAAAAAAATATTGATACAAACAAAAATATGTTGTAACGAAGTTACTATTTTTCCGCTATGTTAAACAATCAAAAGCTCCATGTAAGGATATAAATTCAACTCGTCGGTAATAATAGGTCCAAAAATACCATTCGTGTTCGTGATAAATCCGTGGATTACACCTAACCCGATAAATAGGCTAAACACCCTCCGTAGATCACACCGATGCCGCGAACCAGCTGTGCTATGAACAAACGTTGCCGAGAACATTCAGTCACCCGATAGAAGCAAGAGAAATCAGATCGTTAGAGCAAAACGCCCGCTGCTATCTGACGTCATCCGGCCGACGTCACATCAAGTGGATTGCTACCGAGAAAAATTTCACATGCTGGGTAAATATAATATGCAAAATATAATTTGTATCTAAGTCGGCAGAGTCCCCAAATCAGCGCGCGCCTAAACTCGGTTGCGAGGAATCAGCAAAAGAAGGGGAAACCGACTGGAGCTCCGTTTAGAAAGATTTCAAAGAATCATTAGCTTACAGAGTCTAGCACCAGCAATTACCGGGGAAATTTTCAAGTGTGAGCCGGGTAAGGGTCCGAACTTCAGGAACAGCTATGTCCACAAGGGCGTGCTGGTCCTGACATGCTCGGATGAAACCGCTAAATCCTGGCTACTCGAGAGTATCCCCGGACTGATACCTTGGGAGGGGGCTGTCCTAAAAGTAGGGCTAGCCAAGGACATCCTGAATACCTTCAAGGTAGTGGTATGGATTCCAAAGCCATTTGGTAAAATGGAAACCAAAAAGATTCTTCAGCTCATCAAAACCCAGAACATGGGGATAGATACTGAAGAATGGCTTGTCATCAAGAGACAAGAGGAGGACTCGGGTCTAACTCTTGTCTTTCAAATCGACGAGACCTCCTTGAAGAACCTGCAAGCCAGGGGAATGAAAGATTCCTGGGGCTAACGCAGGTAAACTTCAAGCTAGTTAGCCGGAACAGGAACATTCCTGATGCTTCGGCAGTTCAAGCCAACCTGCAGCATAGTAAGGTGCTACTGCAACCCTGCAGAATATTTGCACAGGGCAACACCGACGTGGCCCTAATACAAGAACCATGGCTGGTCAAAGGGCGAGTATTAGGCCTCGGAACATCCAAGGGTAAGCTTATTTATAATCTAAACTGTGGAAACGCCAGATCCTGCATTATTGCCAGGAATGATTTGAAAGTCTTGAATCTGATAGAATTCTGTTACAGGGACATAACAGCAATCAAGACGACCTACATCAAGGATGGAGTAGAGAGGAACATAGTATTAGCCTCCGTCTACATGCCTTATGACTCAACAAGCCCTCCACCATCAGAACAAGCGAGGGCCTTGGTTAAACACTGTGAGGACCACAAACTCCAGCTTATCATCGGAGCCGATGCAAACGCCCATAACACAGTGTGGGGGAGCACCGACACGAACACAAGAGGTGAGTCATTGCTTGAATTTATTGTCTCCAGTAACCTGGAAGTACTTAATAGAGGCAATGAGCCAACCTTCGTAACCCGTAACAGACGGGAAATCATTGACATCACTTTGGGCTCTTCTTTGGTGGTTCGGCACGTCGGCAAATTGGCAGTATCTGAGGAACCTTCAAACTCAGATCACCGACACATACATGTGGAGATTGGCTATGCCAATGAACCTGCAGTTATGTGTCGGATCCCAGAAAACCAACTGGCGGGTACCGGGAGGAGCTCAGGGCAAATCTCACAAATTTCAAAATGTCAAACCTAACTCAAATACAATTCATGAAATAGAGCAAACCTCCCTAATGTTACAGGAGGCCATAATAACTTCATATCATAACAACTGCCCTTTGAGGCAGCACCACTAAAGGTAAAGTGAGCTGGTGGAACACCAACTCACACATCTTAGAAATAAAAGCGCAAACTATTCAATGCGTGCGAAAAAAACTGGTGACTGGGAGGATTATTCCAAAACTCTCACAGAATACAACAAAAAAATCAGAGGGGAACAAAGAAAGTCATGGAGGAAGTTCTGTGAGGACATAGAACAAACCTCAGAAAGAGCAAGTCTCCACCGCATCCTTTTCAAAGACCCCATCAATCCGTTGGGGACTCTCAAAAAACCCAACGGCAACCACACCAACACTGGGAAGGAAACTATGGAACTCTTGCTCCATACACACTTCCCAGGATCCACTGTCACCACAAATCAAAACCCCAGATATGAAATCCCTGCAAACCTTCATTTGAGGGCAAAAAGGGCAGACTGGGAAGTGGCTAAACGAACGGTAACTCATTCAAAAGTAGTGTGGGCAATAAACTCCTTCAAGCCTTACAAGTCTCCGGGCCCAGATGGAGTATTTCCCATACTACTTCAGAGCGGAGTTGAATATCTAGCACCAGAACTGTGCAGACTGTACAGGCTGAGCCTAGCATTGGGATGGCTACCTCAAACCTGGAAAACTGTAAACGTGGTCTTTATTCCAAAACCTGGACGAGACTCATATGACCAGGCAAAGGCATACATACCAATAAGCCTATCGTCATTTCTTCTGAAAGGCTTAGAAAAACTGATAGATAGAGACATAAGAGAAACCGCTCCTGTAGAACGGCCTTTACATCAAAACCAACATGCCTATCTAACAGGAAAATCATGCGAGACAGCACTTCATCAGCTTGTTTCAAGGCTTGAAGAGTCTCTAGCAAACAAAGAAATTGCACTATGCACTTTTCTAGACATCGAAGGAGCCTCGACAACACCTCCTTTGAAAGTATGGTCTCTGGCCACTCAAGAGGATTGACGAAAGCCACCTGCAGGTGGATACACTCAATGCTTCATATTATACTGGTCCAAGCCAACATGTTCGAGGAAACAGAGCAGGTTGAAATTTCCAGAGGTATCCCACGGGGGGGCATTCTCTCCCCCCTTCTGTGGGACATGGTTGTAGATGAACTGCTAATTTCTCTGAATAACCAAGGGTATTACTCTCAAGGGTATGCAGATGACTTGGTCATCCTCATCAAGGGAAAGAATACTCGAACAACCTCAGAGCTAATGCAAAATGCACAGAGGACAGTAGAGGAATGGTGTAACAGAGAGAGCCTAAGGGCAAATCCAAACAAAACAACACTAATTCCCTTCACCCGGAGAAAAAACATTGGAGATCTCATACCTCCCAGACTATTCGGTGAAACATTACAAGTAGTAGAGCAGAAATATCTAGGGCTGATTCTTGACAAGAAACTAACCTGGAACCCGCATCGTCAACATGTAACCAACAAAAGCAAGATAACCTTCATGATGTGCAGGAGAGCTTTTGAAAAAACCTGGGGGCTTAAACCGAAAGCCATGCACTGGCTTTACACAGCGGTACTAAGACCAAGAATAACTTATGGCTCACTCTTATGGTGGCAAAACAAATCAAAGACAGGCAAAAACCAACCTTGGGAAAATCCAGAGCTTGCCTGTCTCTGTATCACGGGTGCAATGAGTAGCACTCCAACAGCTGCATGGAAATCATCCTAAACCTCGAACCCCTTGACTTACATGTCATTGGAGGCCAGGATGAGTGCATACAGACTGAAACAAACAAAAACTGGAGAATCCGAACAACTGGACATACCAGAATCACTCATGTAATCAACATCGAAGAACTCAAATGATTTCAGATTACATGCAACCCTATACTCATTCGAAAACCATTCAAAACACGAATTGATGGATCTGGATGGGCCCCGAGTATAGAATCACAATCAACTGCGGACATAGTCTGGTATACAGACGGTTCAAAGACAGTTGAAGGAACGGGAGCAGGAATACATGGGGTAAGGCCAAGAAGGGATTACATAATACCACTTGGTAAATGCTCCACGATATTCCAAGCTGAAACACATGCTATCATGGTATGCATTCAGAAGAATCTAGAAAGTGGTTATAGGAAAAAACTCATCTACATTCTATCTGACTGTCAAAGTGCTATCAAAGCACTCAACTCTACACAGATGAAGTCCAAACTGGACTGGGACTGCCTCCAGAACCTCATCGAGCTGGCAAAACACAACAAGGTCACCTTGATGTGGGTGCCAGGTCATAGAGGCATTGAAGACAACGTCAAAGCGGACCAGCTAGCTAGACAAGCACTGAAACGCTATTCACAGGGCCAGAACCTGCACACGGATTAGCAAAAACCGAGCAGGACCCTGATCGACGGTGGAAAAAAGAAGACACCAACAAAGCAACCACGAGCGGCATGGAAGACAACGTAATATTGGGATCAAACTGTCGGGCAAATACACAGCAAAGTCATGGTAGGGCATCCAAACCGGACCCTGACGGCTGACCTTCTGAACCTGAACAGAACGAAGGCTCGTATAATAATAGGTCTGTTGACTGGACACTGCGGCCTAAGAAAACACCTAAACACCATGGGAGTACGCAGGGAAACCGTGGAGTGTAGGCTGTGTGATGAAGAGGAGGAAACAGCCTCTCATATTATCTTCGACTGTGACGCCCTAAGTAGTAGGCGACACAGAACCTTTGGAGAGATCAGCCCGGAAACAGGCATGAATCCGAAGAACCTTATCAACAGGCTTCTTAACCTAATTAAAGGCACAAACCTGTTTGAATGAGGAACCACTGACGACAGAGTGATACAATAGACCCCAGCTGGTCGCAGTGTCAAGGGAAGCTAAGTGCCAACCCTGTCTCTGGCTCGTCAGCCTTAAACCAACCAACCACCTAGCACCAGCAGTCACGCGACCGACAACTAGCATCTGAAGTGTGAGCCAACTACCGAAGTAGTCTACCACCGTCCCGAGCCTTGCCGACCAGCTTGCCGAAGCATTGATAGCGGAGCAGACTGGAGTTTGGTAAATATTCTCTATCTATCAGGTTAAAGGTATCTCTATCTATCAGGTTAAAGGTATCGGAAATATTTATAAGTACCACAGTTGTGAGTCGCGCATGATCAAACCATAACCGCGAGAGGCCCATATTCCCTTTAATGCTGCGCTAGTAATTTCAGGCGTGTTTGAGATCTGCTTAGAATCACCTCGTGCGAACATCGATTGCCAAGTAAAATAAAGCAGGTGAGTAATTTTGTTTCTTTTTCAAAAATGCAGTTCAGTAATGTTTGGCTTTTTCAATGCAAATAATAGAGATAGGAAGCACAGGCGGAGGTCACACTGAAGGGATAGACATTTCTCGCGTCTCACCT
This sequence comes from Gonioctena quinquepunctata, assembly GCA_018342105.1. Taxonomy (NCBI): domain Eukaryota; kingdom Metazoa; phylum Arthropoda; class Insecta; order Coleoptera; family Chrysomelidae; genus Gonioctena; species Gonioctena quinquepunctata. Next base: position 70,973 of record JAFIRS010004187.1, on the reverse strand, counting down.
TCCTGCGCTCCAGCGTGACTTTTCAGGACAGATCAGAGGGAGATAAAAGTAGTAGGGAGCACGAATGGAGGCCGCACTGAAGGGGTAGACATTTCTCGTGTCTCACCTTCCTGCTCCCCAGCGTGGCTTTGATCAGGGAAATAGTAGAGTAAAATAAAGGGAGATGGCAAACACGGGTGGAGGCCGCACTGAAGGGAAAATTGGATACGGTCACTGAGGGGGTAGACATCTCTCGTCTGTCGGGTCAGCTAGTTCCTGTACATGAATTGAAAATATAATTGTTCTTTTAAATAAAATTTATGGTAAAAAAATTGTATGATGGGTACTTGATTGCACAAATTTTACACAGGCGTTCATGAAACGTATTTATATATTTTTCACTGTATGTTCAAGAGTTCACTTGTAAAACAGTTACAGGAGCATTATTTTTATGAAACAGAATCTACTTACATATGTTAATTCATACATATTTCATAGTAGGTTCAAGACCTATATTTTTACGAAAAAGATTCATGAACTACAATATTCGATATCAAAATTATATAACTGATTTTTCCCACTGAATATTCTTCCATTTCATATTTTTGATCTTTTTTAATAGTCTTAACTTTTCAAGGGAGTGATGAAAGAATTCTTAAAATACTCTTCCTTTGAGGAAGTTTGCGATTCTGGCATAGACTCTATAATCCTCACTTACTTTGTAACCCATTTTTTCATGGTACTCTCTGATTGCCCTGGCCATAACTATTCCAAATGGTAAAGTTGCATTCACAGACTCTTTTCCAGTGGAAGTTTTAATGAAATCCGAACCAGCCATCATAGCTACAAGGGATGCTTTATAAACCTGAAATGACAAAATACTTGGGAATATGGATAAGAATCAACAAATCACAACTTTTGGAAGAAATAAGTTTTATTTTAATCTGAGAATATAGGACTCACTTTAACTATTGATTGAAAAATTCATAGAAACTCAGTTAAAACTAATTTCTTCTTCAAACCACTAATGGTAGAGGACAAGACACATATATTGTGTGCCTGGGTTTCAAATAGTTTTTAAATTTCAATGTTATTCTAGGGGTGAATAAGGGCAACTTCTGTATTCTGTATTTTTATTGCAGAAAAAACTAGATACATAACTGATTATTAATATACTGATCACCAAATTGGGCTTTTTAGCTATAAGCCATCCTGTGCTCCCACAAAGTTGGGGTCTAATGAAAAAATGTCTGTCTTACATACAAACATATCAATATTTTGATGCAAAAAATCGACAGAACACTGTATTTTTTTATATTTTGTAGTTCATATCTTTTTGATAAAAAGTCTCAATGATCCAAATATTCAGAATGAATCCTTATTTTCTAGAGAAAAAGTAAAAAATAATGAAAAGTGATTTTAGTGGCAATATTCCTGAAGAGTTAGAAGAAAAAACAATGAAACTATGCCCCATTTCTTACTTTCCCAAAAGTGTTTTTCAGATCCATTATCTAGGTAAAAAGGCTCACATTGTCAAGTGTGCCCAACTCTCCTGTCGCCAAAATAGCTTTCAAATGGGCATGTGGTCCACAAGCTTCCTTCATCACTTGGATTTCTTGGTACAATTGTTCCCATTTGCTCACTAGTACTAAGCTTCTGTCTATAACAATGTCAATTTCTTTGGCACCTTTTTCAACGGCAAATCTGATTTCTTCTAGTCGTGTTTTCAATGGAGTTTGACCACTTGGAAAACCGGTTGCAACTTGAACATTGAAAAAAAAACAATGATATTTATTAGTTAAAGTAATTTGTTATCTCACTGGATAGTTAGATAATTATCCCAAGTAGCATATTGGACTGAACATAGCGGCCACAATCCTGGAAATTTTTTAAGTGTATGACCTCAACCATTGCCATGTAATATACATGTTTCTATCACGTGGCGGCTACCAAAATAGGGGACACTTTTTTATAGCCGCTACTTTCCCGGATCTTAGATGTTTTGGTCACCTGGCAAAAAGTAGATATGTAGTGGCCGACACTTGACATGTTAAACTTAACTGAGTGCACTTATGTAATTGATATGTAGCTTGATACCTGGCCTACAACATATTTTAATAATAAATGTTCCTTATTCTTTCATTTGGCCTGATTCATTTCTAACAATCGACTATAAGTATAAATATCAAACGAATATGTAAGTATATTGTATTAGGATACTTCTGATCTGGATCAAATTAAAACGATTGGAAGTATACCGTGAAAGATGGGTTTTGTAGCTCGATTGTGAGCACATGCATCTGAATATTCTTTATTTAAGGAAAATATAATAATTTTGCAAGTAGGGCGCCTTTGAAATTACGTACTTGAATCACTCAATCATTTTTTTTTGTCAATCTTGGTTACTTAAAACCAATACTTACGTTTGATGCAGTATTTACGACAAATACATTTTTATTGAATGGTTCGTTCATTTCTCTAACAATGGCGACCCAGCATATTTCTGTTAATATGTTGGCTTTTGGAGAATATAACTTTGAAGTGGTTTGCACCCAAAATGGATGTTTAAAGTGGCAGATATTGAAAATATATTGCTGTAAAGTTCATTTCATCATAAAGTGGCCTGTGGAACTAACATAATAAATTTTCCACCACTTGAAAGTAGCGCCCACATAGAGGCCCATGACTCATCACTTCAAAGTTATAGTCTAAAAATTGCAATAGGTCTCATACATTTAAAAGTGGTTAACGGTTGGATTATGGAGAATTTTAAAGGTAATTGTAACTTTGTAGTGACTTTTATTAAATGTGAACTGTGGCAATCACTTGTGGAGAACCTGGCAACCATCACCGCATATCACAATCAAGTGCCTGCCACATTGGATGGAAGTTACTAATACGTCACCGAAACTACCATACTCTAGTGGAGGTGATTGTGACTTATAAGTCATATTTAAGGGGCACAGGATGGTTACCGCAATGATTATTTTTCATTTTCAAGTTTGAAAACTTAAGGTGATTCTGCTTGGTAATGTTTCAGACGCCTTAATTGACACTAACAAGTTAATAGAACTGTGGTGTGGCTACCAGAGATGGGAATTATGTGACTACAGCCATGTAAATATAAAATGAAGTTATTCTTACTGTATAGTGGTAGATTTACTGGTGATTACGTAATAACTACAGAGTCAAAGTTGCAGTATCAGTTTCTGTCACTATGATTGCTACTTGGGATATAACCATACAATTACTTTCTAACCACCAAATATGTAAAAGATTGAAATAATGTATCACTCCAGCATAAATTGAGCCTAGGAGTCACATGTTGAAATATTTCACAATCATTGAGGATCAAGGTAATATGCAGAACATATCCTTTTTGTATATACTTTTATTTATATACAGACTAAAAAATATGATTAATATTTTCCTGGTGAATACCTGGTTTTACCTGAAGCTACTTTGATTTTTTCAACCATTCCCATTTTCTTCAGAGTTTGTACAGCATCCTCCACTTTTGATGGATATACACAAATTGCTGCTGTATGAATTGGACACTTTTCATCATATTCAAAACCTAATTCATTAAGGAGATCTTCAGCTACGGGTTTGGCTGCCTAAAAAAATGGGCAAATGTGAGATTTTATATGATACACTAATAGTTCATTCATGCAACACCAATTAACAATTATCAAGTAACATTTATCAATTAACAATTATAAGTTGAACCATCATATTACAATGGCCGTGTTTATGCAGACAAGTAACAATTATCAATTAATAAGTAGAAAGTTGGCCAACTTTGAATTTCTTACTTTAATTGAACCAAACTTCCTTCTAGTGCGCAACTAGAACGCAGATGACTGTGGATTGGTCCGTCCGATGACGAAAGCTAACCTAACTTTTATTATATAAAATATTCTGGTTTGTTTTTGTTGTGTCGTCTTCAGGAATTTTATTTGTTTGTGAAAATATACTGTGAAAATGGAAATTGATGATGATAAAAGCATGAAATAATTCAAAGATAAAAACGTGAAAGGAAAATGTTTGGGGAACGATTGCATCAACCCTAAATGATAGTGAGTCTTCAATGAGCTATGTACAGTACAGCCTTATGTGATTATATGATCTATTTTTCAGTCAACATCACCCAGAACAGATGGACAGTGTTGAAAACAAATTATATCGTTGAGATGAAAAAATAAAAAAATATGCCTTCTGGCTCCGAGGCCACAAAACCATGGACATTGTTCTCAGCAATGTCTCATTTAGACAAATTTATGACAATGAGGAAGTGAGTTGTTTGTTCTAGCATTCCAATAGATTTTTTCTATATGGGGAAAATTATATACTGAAATATAAATTTTGATATTGTTGAGACCATGAAACTGAATATGGCAAGTGAGGACCATGATACCACTGAAGAGAGTGGTAACCAAATCCAAGAGTGTTTCAATCAGTCGGAACAATTGGAAGAATCTTTCCAAGTATTGGAAGACAATGGTAATTATTTTCGAATGAGGGCTTATTAAAAGAGCCAACTGGGGCTTTATCACTGAATTCGTTTTATTTTTATGATAAGCAATAGTGATTTTCTTGAAATCTTATAGTCTAGCCATTTGCTCAAACATTCTAGATAACACTCATAAGATGATTTTTTTCAGATACAGCTGACAAAGAAAATTCCATGCCAAACGAGCAGGTCACTAACCAAAAAAGATCAGCCAAAAATTCAACTCCACCATTGAAAAAAAAGGAATAGAACTGAAGAAACGGAATTGATTCAAAACTTTCAGCAAACTTTTTGATAATTTTAATGATTATAAAAAAAATCTGAAACAAATGTGCAAAATTTAGAATTTGAAAAAACGATTAATTTTACCAAATCTGTAAACACTGATTTAACACAGATAAAACAAATTAAAAAATGATTTGAAGCAGAAATAGATATTCTTAAAATTGTTAAAAATACTTTCCTGGCAACCTCGTATTAAGGAGTATGTTTAATCCACATGAAATCGATCGTTAATGACCCTATTAACCTTCAATTTATCTTTTAATGCATAATTGTGTTATATGCAACCAAACATACACCGAAATCGACCATTAATAAACTGTAAATGGTCGATTTGGTCCGTTAATGTATAATTGTGGTATAGGCAACTAAACATATACGAATTTGAAGATTATTCAAATGTCAAATCATATTACCTTCCCACTGTCAAATTTATGTATTTCAAAATCCAATTATTGTAAGTTTTCTCCTGGTTTAAGGTAATAGATATCGAAAATTTTACGTTGACCCCAGGAACGAGGTCGACGGATTTTTTTTGTAATCAACTCGTATATTAAAATGGCGATCAATGATCTTGAACATGAATAAATATCTCGATCATTAATCGCCACCATTAATACACTAGTTGATTAAATAACTATTAATAGACGATATGTCTGAGAATGACTAATTTGATAAATTTTGTCAATGTCAAGAAGTACTTGTATTAATGGTAACTAAAAACCATTTTTATGATCCTTTGTTTATTTTTTATAGTTTTGTGTTCTTTGAAAAGTGTGTTATTTTATTTATTATATTTTACTAACTATGATCTCATCTTTATTTGTTTTTTTTTTTATTATATTTAAGTTTTTTTGAATTATTGTTTTTTAAATTTGTTTCGTTTTATTAAATTATTGAACTAGTTTTGTTTTCAATCTTAGAATATTAATTTGTTTTGTTTATTGAATAAAATATATATATATATATATAATGAATTTAACGACCAATAGCTCGGTTTCAGGGAAGGTAAATTTACTGAAACTACAATCATAACATTTCTGGATATGATAACAGAATACCTAGATAGGGGAAAAAAGTTTTCTCTTATTTTTTATCTATATAGGCACTTATTTGTAATTTTAAAGTGCAATACATGTAAACTGACTTTTTACTGTACTCGTAAGCCTCATAGTACTATTAACGATCCCATAAACGTTCGCATATATGCTATTGGTGAAAACAATTTTGATGGATACTAACCTTGTAGCACAATCTGGATACATTGCTGTTGGTATCATCTCCAGCAAGAGTGGTTAGGTCTATGCATGTTATCGCTTTCAACAGCCATGCTGCGCGATAATCATCTTTCAATTCTCTGAGAGAATTCAATTTGTTGGCGAGTTCGTTAACTGCAGTCAAGTTGATATTAACGCTGTTTAGCCATCCCAAATCTGAAGTGAAAAATGAATAGATTCACATTGAACTTTTAAACTTCCGCTTACCTAACTCGCAACCCGGATTTCGCTCTGCAATCATGTTTGTTATTACTTTTTGAAATTAATATAAAATTTATTTTACAACAACGATGTTTTCCCTAGAGAAATGACAAATAATTATTTTTAATTTGTCTATGATGTTATCACTGCTCTTATCATTACACAAAAGTGTTTTGTGGGGAAACAATTTGAATTATTTTTTTGACGTATGCCAACAAAACATGCTAGGGATGTTTTGTGTGTCATGCATTCTGGTCTGTCAGCTGTCAGTGCCGGAGAATCGAGCAGTGTGGAGACTAGCGACCTCAGAGCAATAAAAAACATAGAGGGGGCTTTTACATCCTTGTCTTGAATCCAACATAGGTTTGTTTGTAAACATTCATAGGACTTGGACCAAGTTATGTCCGGATTCACTCGAACAATTTCGTATGTGCCCGCTTGTTTCATTCGGATTGAGATAAGTCATTCTTCGTTTGTAGTGTGACGATTCAAAACAACTTGTTTGTTTATTGTTTGCATCTGTGTTGTTTGTAAAGTTCAGAATCTTTCCTTTGCCTTTTTTCAAGAATTAAGACTATTACGATATTTAGGATAAGTATTTTCGATCCAAAATGGTGAAAATTTGTGAGGTTTGTGGACTCAAGCAGTTTCTAGGCTGTGACAAAACATTCCACAGGTAAGTTTCAACCTAAGACGTTCTGTTTCAACCATAGTCGTCACCAGGATTATTTATTATGGTTGGTGGTTGGGTATGTTGAGACGTCGAAAGGATCCAGAATCCCGATGTCATCAAATATATGAATAATGGTCAATGCATGTAAATCTATGCTGAAAGTTACCACTGTACAGTAATTTGGGCATTTTCGAAATTGAATATGAACTTGGGATATTGGATATTTTTTCATGTTGACACGAATACTTTTCAAACTAAACTGTAACAGGCATCCAAATCTATTTTATACATTTTATTTAACGTTTTGCATATATAATTGAATTTTTCATGGGATTCCGTCTGATGTGGTTGTTGCTGAATCATGGTGTAATGCACTCATGCTAAATAGGAGCAACTTGAAAAGGAAGTTTCCAGTTATATGTTCGTCCCATTTCTTGCCTCACCATGTCATTCGCCTTGGAAGTAGAACAGTTCTATCAAAGAACGCCATTCCAACTTGTGAGATGAATATTATCGACATGGATGATCAGTCAACTTCAAGACGAGTCTGTGATGAGAAACCTGATCTGTCTAGAAGGTAATAAGAATCTACTATCTAAATCATGGAAAACTTTGGAAGTTTATTTCATATGGAAAAGTGACACAAACAAAAAAAAGTTTTATAAATATATAAATTTTTAATATATTTGAAAAACTATTAATAAATCTTATCTCAAAAAGTTAGTTTTAGTTTTATATATTTTTCCTTGTTCTTGAAATGTTATCTGTCACATTCTGCTTTAGAATGATAACCTCTGTGAAGATATGTGTATGCGAACATTAAATTTCAATTTTTTTCAGTGTTGAAGTGGGAGAAATTGATGCAAATGAACATTCATTTTCAACAACGCTGTGATTATTAATTTTCAACTACTCTAACTGCTTCCGAGATTGATGATGTTGAAACTTCATCATCTACTTCAACTGCACCAGAAGCATTGACAGAAATACAAAATATACTGAAAAATGAACCACTCAGGAAAAGGTGACTCATATATTATAATGCTTTTATATTTCCTTGGTGGGATGAATTCTGCCTAGAAAGCATACTTAGAAATCACTCTTTACCAAATGTCTCAAAACCCTGGTGAAATCACTGATTCAATATTGTTTATGATACTTTGGCAACCTCTTAGCCTGGCAACCATTAACATCCAACCAATACTTCAATCTAATACTAAATTTTAATTGGGCTGAATTACAATGTGCTTTCACACATATAACTAAATACACCTGTGTTTTGAGGCATCTTACTTTTTCCCAGTATTATAGCAATTAGCGCTTGGCCCCATATCACATTATAATTTCATAATTCTCCTTTCCAATGTGATCTAAACATATATCTCTGGATATGGAACCTAGCATCACTTTCCTGATGAAAGTTTCAGGAAGGAACCTTTTTTGTCCATATTTCAAATATTTCGCTTATTTTCCAAAAATGCACATTTGTTTAAAATATTCGCAAGAAACTTGGATTTTGTTGAAAGTGACATATACATTTCAGACAACCAGAACTTGGAAACCTAGTGGCATTCAACCCAATTTTTTTATTATTTGTTATAAAAGTTTGTTTTACAGTGGCCACTTGGAACAATAGTTGAAGACTCTCAATATAAATGTCTTGATGTTTGACTACCCCGTAAAACTCATTCCTTGATCTTTCAATTTTGATTTCAGATTCAAAACATCAACCTCTGCCGATCTGGTAAGCTCTTGGAAATAGAAAACACCCCAATGTCTCCTTGCTTGAGAGGTAGGTGATACTTACAATAAAAGCAATTTTTACTGTAATGAAATATTTTTCTAGTGCTTTATCTAAGGGAAAGGGCAAAAGTGATGATGAAAGTACAGATACTCAGGAAACTTTCAGTATACCAAGTTCATCTGTCAGTACAACACACACACAACAAGTGATATCCAATCCTAGAAAAGAAGGTGTAATGATGAATCTATTTTGAAAAGAAGTAAGTATAATAAGTTATATTGAGTAAAACAAGTATTGTTTGGCCTATTTGTTCCTTTGATGATTTTGTATATTCTTTAACTTTTTCAGCTGATTCATACATAAATACTGTATAGAGTATTTCAATTTTCATGAGTTCATTTTATATTGTCTGTGGAATCACTAGATCAAAGAAAATTATTTCCTATTCAAGTTTCACATAAATCACGGAAAAATTTAAATCTCAATTTTCATACATTGTGACCAAGAGAGTGCATCAAATGGGAATTTTTATCGGTTATTGATTTGAGTAAAATTTGCCTTTAACAATAGTTTTGCATAAAAATTATGCCAAATGACACATATAAAATGAATCACCCAATTTGGTAGACCTGTCATTTGAAATTAGATCGAAAAATTAGGAAAATGTTTAATTTTTGTTGAAAAGAGTCAATTATTGACAGGTAACAAATCGCTGATTCATTTTGTTTATGACGTTCGGCATCTTCTTTTCAAGCAAAAACTATTGGCAATGGCAAAATCAATAATTGAAACAATTACTATATGACATGTATTCTCTTGGCACTGTATATGAATAATTCGACAAGTGAATGAAAAAATATTTTCAAGCGAATTTTGAAAACACAATTTTGGGATTTTGAACTCAGAATTTTAGGAGACATGTAGTTCATTTTTCCAGAGACCTTCTTTGTTTTATTTCATTTTGAAAAAGTGGAGCCTGTAATTTTTTTTTCATATGTTCAATCATTAAAAATTTCAATATTTAAAGCACTTCAAAATATCAATTGTCAAATTTTCAAATCCATATTTATTTTCAGAAATATTCGTTATTTTGGTGATTTAGAGAGTGATGATATGGAAGATGTCAAGAAGAGAAGTCAGTGTTTGCAAATAGCCTGAAAAACCATATCAAGGCAAAGGAACAAAATTAGACAACTCCAGCAAAGTAATAGAAGGATGAAATACAAAATAAAAACACTCAAATCATTGACACAGCATCTCAGGGAGCATAATATGATATCAGAGAATGCAGAGTGCACTCTAAATGTAAGTTTTGTGGTATTAAATCTATTTGATTAACATTTTGATCACGTTCATTTTATAGGCATCTTTATCTGGAACTGCAAAAGAATTATTTAACCGGATGCTCAAGAGACCTGGGAAACAGAAGTATTCACCTGAACTAAGACAATTTGCACTTACCTTGAATTTTTATTCAACCAAATCGTATAATTATGTTCGACAAACATTCTTCAAAAGCCTTCCCCATGTGAGAACACTTTCGAAGTGGTATCAGACAATTGATGGTACTCCAGGATTTTCTCAAGAAGCTCTGAATGCTTTGAAGCTTAAAGCAGGTGATGCTTCCTCCAAAGGAAATAAAATATTGTGCAATCTTGTATTTGATGAGATGGCAATCAGAAAACGAGTTGAATGGGATGGAAACAAATTTCATGGATATGTGGATTTTGGCACTAACCTTGAATCAGACCATTTGGAAGAAGCAAAGGAGGCATTAGTATTTATGCTTGTTGCCTTGAATGCATCATGGAAAATTCCAGTGGGTTACTTTTTTGTTAACGGGCTTGCTGGAACTGAAAAGGCAAATCTACTGCGAAACTGCCTTAAATTCATTAACGAAAGTGGTGTTATTGTAACTTCCATTACATTTGATGGAACCCCAACAAATTTTACAGTAGCCAAAATGTTGGGTGCCAGTCTTACTCCCTCAAATTTAAAGCCTTATTTTATTCATCCCGAAACCAGTGAAAAAGTTTATGTGTTTCCTGATCCCAGTCACATGATAAAATTAGTCAGAAACCTTTTGGTTCCAAACAAGTTCTTAATGTAAGAAAAATAGAAAAATGAAATTAATTTATGGAAAACCAATCAAATGGGATTTTATAAAGAAACTGGGTGAAATTCAGGAAACAGAGGGTCTTCACCTAGCTACAAAACTCAGAAACAGACATATTGCATGGATAAAAGAAAAAATGAAAGTGAAACTTGCTGTACAGACACTGAGCAACAGTGTGGCAGTTGCCTTAGATTATTTAAATTTGGACCTCAAATTGGAAGAGTTTTCATTTTCAGAACCTACTTCATATTTTTGTAGAACTTTTAATAATTTATTTGATATTTTCAATTCAAGAAGTAGATTCACCAAAATAATTATGAAAATATTCCTGTTTTGTATTCAAGAAGAAAAACTGGTTTTTTGGGATTTCTCATTTGTGTAGAAAGTCTGAAGCAATTATATGAGGAGAGAGTAATAGAAAAAAAACAGTTGAAGTATATCCTGACATATAAATTGTCCCAAGACCATCTGGAGATATTTTTCAGTTGTGTCAGAGCTAAGGGAGGATACAACAATAATCCAACTGCCCGCCAGTTTGGTAGTATTATGAAAAGACTACTAATCCACAGTGAAATAAAGGGAAGCAACTGTGCCAATGCAGTAGCTCTGGACTCGACAAATATTTTACATTGCTCTAGTTCATCGGTGGTCAGAAATGAGGAAGATAATGTTGATGACAAAATTAGAGATTGTATCAAAACAGATGATCATGATTACATTGCATCAAATGTGTGGGACTTAACATTATATGTGGATGATGTTGTGGCTTATATAGCCGGGTTCGTTGTGAAGAAAATAAAAAAAATTGTTAAATGTTCTCACTGTTTAAATTTATTAGAAATCAGTGAAGCCATATCTAGTTTACAGAAAAGAAAAAAGCTATGGTGTTATGGTGAAAGCTTCCCAATTTGTCATAAACATCTGCAAGGAAGGAGAAAAAAGTTTGAGGGTATTAAAGAATAGTTCCGACATATTTTCTGTGAAACTAGGTAATTTGAAACATAAACTTATCATTGAAACATTCCAAAATATGAAAAGTAGCGTTTTTGATGTTTTTAATGATCATTTTTTTGATGACGAACCCCTAAGTAACCACAGTTATCAACTTTCAAAATTAATATTAGAAAAATATTTCGAACTGAGAATTCACCATGAAACTAGCATATTGGAAAATAGTCGAGAAAGTAGAGTACGATCTATACTCACAAAAACAATTTTGTTTAAAAATCAATGATGTTTTTTGTATACTTTTTTACCCTTTTATAAATAAAGTATTTTAAACTATGTCTCTATTATTTCATCATTTGACATATATAAAAAAATATTGAGGAAAAAAGACTGACAACTATAATTTCTTATTGAATATTGCGTGTATGCAACTCAAATGACCTTTGCAAATAAAAATCCTATTATTATTATTATATTACCTGTTTTTTTTAAATGACTAAAGCTCAACCAAAAAGGAAAATATTTTTTTCAGATGTGTTTGTGCGTTATTCTGTGAGTAACAGATACAACATTTGACGTGCAAGAATACCTATTTAGTATTCAAAGTAAAACATTAGCAGTAAGATTTTAAATGTGTTGTTCACATGAATGACCTACTGCACACATGTGAAAAACATTTTCTCGTTTTTAGTAAAATCTTTGAAAAGTTTTTCCTTTAATATTAATTTAATTCTTTTTAGTCATTCATTAAATTCGGCATGAATTATTGACAAAAAATCATGTCAGAACACATGTACACCCCTAGATACCAATTTTGAATAGAATCACACAATAAATTTCAAACCTCATTCTCAACCGCAATCTCAAATTCTAACCAAAAATACCTAATGTTCGATCCCACAAACCCTAAGGGTCTGACAATAAATCACAAAATTTGTATGACTCTTCGACAAAACCCCTACATACCGCTTTGAATAGAATCGGACCTCAGAGCAACTTCTAAGAAATCAAACGAACTGTTTGAACAGAAAATATTTTTAACTAAATTGATTTATAAACATCTTGTATAATACCCCTTTGGTTATTAATTATGCCAGCCGCCACTGTCTTAAGACCCGCTGCTCTGAAATGTAAACAAACTGTGCATAACGTCTCACCACCCGCCACTCCCCTCGCCCATAAATTGAACAGATAAGGATAGGTCGATGTCGGCATCAAAACAAGTATTGTGTTGGTATAGGCATGGCATCTCTATGTTTTTTATTGCTCTGAGCTAGCGACTAGCTGCCAACAGCCAGCTGCTATTGGGAATTCAAAATTAGATGCCAGCGCCAGAGTGGCGAAAATTCAAACCAGACATACATTGTTTGTTTTCTCAGAAGTTATACACTTGTGTTCGGAGTTTTTCTGAAAATATTTCCATTTTGTATAATTTTCCAGTTTTTTTGTGTAGTGTTATTCATTTCAAGACTCTAGTGGTGTGGTGTATTTGAATCTTAAGACAATATCATTTGCGAAAACTCACTTTAAAGGAGACAAAGTGTATTCTAATTTGCTCGCAAAAAATATATTTTTTGAAGTTTTTGGACAGCTTAGTGAAGTCATCGGAAATTATTTTGAAGAAATGTTACACATTATTATTTGTGAATGTTCGAATTGAAAATAAAACTAACAAAAACAGTTTTTTTTATTTTATTTAAAACAAACAAGATGGTGTGAAAATGTGTCCTTATCACCATAATGTATGAATAATCTTCGGTATGTCGAATAATATATCTTTTTTCTCTTCTTAAGTCTCTTTTTTTTTCTTCTCAAAACTCTCTTCGAAGGCTCTCTTTTCAACTTTTTTTCTTGGCCACACACGATACAGGAACATTTTGGGAAGGAACTGATGTATTCTTCTTCAAGATCCCAAGAGCCCGTCGTCTGTCTAAAGACTCACTCAACCCTAGATTAGTCTGCACCAGTAGGTTACATTCATTTTCTCACGGAAAATGATAAAAACTCATTACAGTACAACGGGATCGTTTTGTCCAAGAGTCACATTGAGGTTCACAACAATAATGATTTGAACAAGAATCACTCATTTTTTCACTCGAGGACGTACAATAGTCAACAGAATATTCACCAGGTAAACCAGAATTTCATTGAATGTCAACAATCACAAGAAATTCGACAAGTTTTAAGTATACAATGGCTAAAATCATATATTAATGTTTTGAAAAGTAAACAATGTGTCCTTATCACCTAGATATACATATATAGTCACTCTTTCTCCATACTGTAAGAATAATTTTCGGTATGTTGAATAATATCTCTCTTTTCTCTTCTTAACTCTCTTTCCTTTCCGCACAACTCTCTTTGAAGGTTCTCTTTTTCACTTTTATCTTTAGCCACAGACGATACAGGGGAGGATTTTGGGAAGGGACTGGATTCTTCTTCAAGAGCCCATCGTCTGTCTAAAAACTCGCTCAATCCTAGATTAGTCTGCACCAGAACGTTACGTTCATTTTCTCATGGAAAATGATGAAAACTTATTCCAGTACAACGGGATCGTTTTGCCTAAGAGTCACATTGAGGTACACAACAATAATGATTTGAACTTGAATTACTCATTTTTTCACTCGAGGACAAACAATAGTCAACAGGTAAACAAGAATTTCATTAAATGTCAACAATCACAGGAGATTCGACAAGTTTTAGGTATATGGCTAAAATCATATTATAAACATTAATGTTTGGAAAAGTAACCAATGTAAGCAGTATGTATAGTTTCCAAAATCGACACCAGAGGAAGTATCCCTTATTTTGAATTCCCAATATCCGAACATGGACAATTGACAAGTGGCCTTCCGAACTCTTTCGACAACTGGCAGCTGCTAGAATTTCTGTCACGTATCCTTAGATCATATATTATGATCTAAGGCGGTATCATATAAATTCATTGCGAACGTAGCTACTTCAAAAAATATGTTCATTAGCAAACGACTGTCAAGATGAAAAAAAAATGTCTAGTCATATTTGATGGGTTCTATCGACAACTGAAAAAATAAGTCCTTGATCTACCAGCACAAAATATGCAAGGCCCTAAATAAAAAATTGTTTTCGACTACTTTTTCACTGTCAAGAGGAAAATACCTATTTTTAGTGGACAAGTGAGTAAAGCATAGATTTGATAACGAACCTGGCGAGTGATTAGATGCGCTTTACTCACATTTCAGCCCAGCTACCCCATTTATAATTCAAATTCTCCCTATTTAAATTAAAAATATCTGCCCTGACTGAGAATCGAACCCAGGACCTCAGCTCCTGAGTCGGACGCTAAACCATTGCGCCATCCCCCCCTTCTAGACATCTTATTTATGAGTTAATTTTTCATTTTCCAGCCAAACAGAAAACAGTTGTCGAATCTGTCAATCAATCTGTCAAAACTTTGAAAAGCCAATAGTAGCTTACGTTTTATCTTTTTGCTGCTTATCTGAGCTGATCTAATGAAACTTAGCTGAGCTGATATATCAAATCAAACTTAACATAAACTGTGAATTTTACATCGTACCCCAGCTCATCAAGTAAGTCAGAAATATGATAGACTCACTGTTGGTCGGACGGGGGGGAGTGAAATTATCTTTAGCTGCATATGCCAAAAAAATGACAACTCATGTCAGAAGATGATGTTTTCCGGCTACGCAAAATGCAGATTCGAGAAACGTCAAATTCTAATTTTTAAGCCAATGACAATGTATCATCGAATAGAATAAACTATTACAGTTGTGAAAATGTTAAACTTCCACATCTGACAGATTTCGGATTTTTTTTTTACAAGTGCGAGGCCAAACATTAAAATCATTCTAACGATTATTATTATTATTTAAATTTAACATAATATATTAGATTGACATTTATACAACAAAGATAATATATAATGTAAATAAGTAAAATGCCTATTTTAAAGTTGTGATTCGGTGTCCTCTTGATCATAGAAGAGGACGTATGCTCCTCCACTCACAATGGATTTTGGTGACAGCGGTGATACTCTCGAGTCATTGTACTCGTGCCATGTGCCTGCATAAGGGTGCCTACAGTAAGCTGTGTAGTGTCCGTTAAGAGTTGTTCCGCTATGGTTGGATACAGCATACAAGTTGTAGCGACACGGAGCTGCGTTATCTAGTGCATAAGTATTAATATCTAATCCATCGAGAGGAAAGTCAATGAAGACATTTAGTTTTCCTCTGAATCTATCTTTCTGCGAAAATCTTTTCAAGTGAATTACTAAAATTTTGCTAACTAAACATAGCCCCTGTACCATTGTCACTATACATCTCCCAGTTTTGAAGATTATATATCGAAAATTTTACCTTATAAATATTGGAGGCTGTCCCAATTTCCACTTGTCGTACCCAAGAACCCAGAGGACAAAAAGATCGATGAAATTCTGCCTTGGTTTGGTATTTTTCTACATTTGTGATCATTTGACGGTGATTAATTCGTCAGCTGCCAATTTGACATCATTGGCAGAATTTACCTACAGGATTATCCTAATATTTTGGATATCAGTTATAAGAATTACTCAATACGATCTACCAGATGAGGTCCCAAAATGATGAACTCAATGGTAAGAGTGTATCTCTAGTCATATGCCATCTTGTGAGATCTGTTTCAAATCTTTCAAAACTGAAAAAGGACTGAGAATTCACAATACTCGCATTCACCATTCACTGCCAATATATTTACAAAACAAGTCAACCTATGATTCCCAAGAAAAACGCAATGAAGAAAGGAGTAATCAACTTCATAATCGCCTGGCCAAATTCAAAAGAAGCACTTTCGTAATAAAAAGAATCCCAAAATCTGCAAGAATCTGTTGTGCATTCGCTCTCAGCGATGCAATAGATGAATGTATCAAGTTTAATTCCATAGAATCTTGGGAAAAATTATTCCTCTTCAGTTACAAGAATCTTCAAATTCCTCAAAGTAGTAAAGAAAAAGAATATCAGTGATTCAGATTCGACCCATCCAAATGTCCAAACCAAACAATGTTCATCAAAATTTTCCCCAAACTTGACGAGAAGTGTTATGAATAAGATTTCGGATGGAGACCTCTCATCGGCTATAAGAATTCTCAGCTCAAACGATACGATTGCAAGTTTTGACAATTCGACATTTTTACAACTGAAGTCAAAACACCCAGCTGCTATCAGATCTGAACCTCTCCAATACGACCGTCAGGAAATTGAACCACTAGAAGTCAATAAAATCAATGTTAATGAGGCAGTGAAATCTTTTAAAACAAGTTCTGCTGGTGGCATAGACTCGCTCAGACCATCTCATATTCAAGATATGCTCAGTGAGAGTTCAGGTTGTGCGAGCGAAAAACTTTTAAATTCATTGACGGCATTATGCAACTTTATGCTGGCAGGCAGAGTGAATCCTGAAATTTGTACAGTTTTATATGGAGCTTCACTTTGTGCTTTGAAAAAGAAAGACGGTGGAATTCGACCCATAGCAGTTGGAATGTTTTATCGTCGACTAGTGGCAAAATTGGCGTGTTTTAGTATAAAAGAAAAGTTGGGAGAAGTTTTTCGTCCCACTCAGTTTGGTTTTGGAACTCCTGGAGGGTGCGAAGCTGTTGCCCATGCTGCACGACAGTATATTAATCAACACCCAAACCCGAAATCAAGAGTGTTTCTCAAGCTAGATTTTAAAAATGCCTTCAACATGGTTGACAGAAATTTCTTGTTGAAGAAGGTGAAGGATTCAATACCAAGTATCTTTCCATTCTTAAATCAATGTTATAATTTTCCCTCTTTTTTAAATTTTGGTGAAGAAATTATCATCTCAGAGAGAGGAATCCAACAAGGAGACCCATTAGGTCCAGCTCTTTTCTGTCTTGCAATCGACGATTTGACCAAGTCGATCAAGTTCAACGGTTGGTATCTCGATGATGGTTCCATAGGAGGAGAGAAAAATGTTATTTTGGAGGATTTGAAATACATAATTTCCAATTTGAACGAAATTGGTATCGAATTGAATACCAATAAATGTGAAATCTTCTTTCTTGATGTTCCAAATCAAAAAGTTTTCGATGAGTTCGTCTATTCCATTCCTGGTTTGAAATTATTAATAGAATCTGATTTTGTACTTCTTGGTGCACCTGTTACTCTTGAGGCTCTTTCTACATGTATCAAAGATAAAACAGACTCTCTCCTACTAATATCTTCACGGCTCAAAGAAATTCCAGCTCATGCTGCTTTTTTCCTACTAAAAAACTGTTTGGCATTACCCAAACTTATGTATATACTTAGATGTTCTCCAACATGGCATGGTAATTTAGAGTTAGAGAAATTCGATGAATTGATGAAAAGTACTCTCGAATCGATAACAAATAATCAATTTCGTAACGAGAATTGGCTTCAAGCAACGCTTCCTGTGAAAATGGGGGGATTGGGTATTCGTTTGGCATCATCACTCACCTTACCAGCATTTTTATCTTCCTTAAATAGTGTTTCTCATTTGGTGAACTCGATACTCCCATCAGATTTTTTTGGATTGATAGATTCTTTCTATGAAGAAGGCGAAAGATTGTGGATTTCTAAAGTCAATGTCCCTCTGCAAGGTAAGGATAAGAAAATGCAAAGTGCATGGGATCGTCCGCTCTTGAAATTGAATTTGAATAATCTGTTTGAAACAGCTGTATCTACATCTCAGAAGGCTCGTCTCAATGCAGTGTCTTCAAAGGAATCAGGTGCGTGGCTCGATGCATTACCAGTTTCTTCTTTGGGTAATCTTCTTGACAATGAAACATTCAGAATTTCTGTTGGACTTCGGCTGGGTTCTTCAATTTGTGTCCGTCACAATTGCAAATGTGGTGCTGAAGTAGATGAATCTGGGGTTCATGGTTTGAGTTGCAAATTTAGCGCTGGTCGTAGGTCCCGCCATGATGCAGTCAATGACTTGATAAAGAGAGCTTTGATAACTGCCAAAATTCCAGCTATCTTAGAGCCATCAGGTGTCAGTCGTGATGATGGAAAACGACCAGATGGAATGACATTAATTCCTTGGAAATTTGGTAAACCAGTGGTATGGGATTTTACTTGTATGGACACTATGGCCACATCACACTTGAACTCAACCTTCATTCGCAAGGTGCAGCTGCAGAAATGGAGAAAGTTAAGATAAAGAAATATCAAAACCTGAGAAATCTCTACATTTTCTACCCTGTAGCTATTGAAACCTACGGAGTATTTGGCCTCCAAGCAACGGAATTCATCGAAGAGATTGGTAGAAAGATTTTCCAAGTGACCAATGATAGGAGATCCACCAGCTTTCTCCTTCAACGCATCAGCATCGCCATTCAAAGAGGTAATGCAGCTTCGGTGTTGGGAACCATTCCAGTTGGACGTCATTTGGATGAATTTTTCTACAATCCACATTCTAAAAAGAAAATATCTCAACATAGCTCGATATCCAATAGTGAAAGTTCGTCAATTCTGGGTTCTATTACCGCTACTCAACGTTTGGATGATATATTTATTCGTCCACAAAGAATTAACATGTCAAGTAGTATCCATGGTCTAATATTCGGAGCCAAATACCTGAAAAGTATAATTTGGATTCATCCACCTCCAAAAAATAACGCGATCTGCCATATCTTTACCCAACTCGATTTCAAGCAGCCTCAATCGAGTTCCAATGATAGAGAAAATCATCGCATAAGAGACTATTCCTTTGAAGATAGCAGTAGCGGTGAGCGCATCTCCTCAGTTTTAACTCCATGAAACCACTTGTGCTTGGAAGCTCCAAAACTCTCGGTCTTAATGGTTTGAAAAACATTGGCAATACTTGCTTTATGAATAGCGCAATACAATGTTTATCGAATACCAGATGGTTGCTCGAGTATCTGAGAAAAAACGAACATTTGAAGGATATCAACACAAGCATATCAAGTATGGAGGGTTCTTTGATAAAAGCATTTGAAGAAGTGGTAAAAGAACTTTGGTCAGAAGATTCGTCTGATGTGGTGGTTAACACTGTTTCTTTGAAAAACCAGATACAAAGATTTGCACCTCGTTTTATGGGTGACGCTCAACAGGATGCCAAGGAATTTTTCAGATATTTATTGGAAGGTCTTCATGAAGATGTAAACAGAGTAAGAGAAAGGCCTAAACCTACGTTCATAGAAATCGATGAAAATTTGAGCGATAATGAAAAGGCAAAAGAGTCTTGGTCAAGATATCTTAGAATGGACAACTCAAAAATTGTCGATAACTTTGTTGGTCAACTAAAATCATCGTTGAAATGTACTTTCTGTGGCCATTGTTCTGTCACTTTTGACCCATTCTGGGACCTTTCACTCCCTATTCCACAGATTACTGGCAAGCTCAGTCCGTCACAATGTTTAGACTCGTTTACTAGGGAAGAAATTTTGGATGATGACGAAAAACCCACTTGTTCTAAATGTAAGAAAAGGAAGAAAATGCACGAAGTCATTATCTATACTTAAATTTAACATTGTTAAATTTCGAATCATATTTTTTTTTTAGCAAATCCCAACACACCATTGGATATTTGAAATGTTATGATTGATGTTTCTCAAACACTTCAATTTGACATTTCCGACCTCCGCGTTGAACGCACTCTCGAAGTTATTAGTTAGTAGTTCAAGAGTTTGATAGGTGACAGTGACAGTTATGAATTTGTTATTTTTGAACTATTTAGATATTTTCTCATTTATACAATATTACAAATTAAACATAAAGTGAAGACAAACTAAAAAGGGCTCCTTCGCGTTTCAGAATTCCATAAAAACAAAAAATTATTACTATGTAGTCAAACAAAATATTGCTTTACATAAAAATCAAGGAATTGCCCAAAATGCTTTGTACAGAAGCAAAAGTAGCACTGGAAAGCTTTTCCTTGTCCTTATTATCATTTCTGTTTGTTGAATATTCACTAATTCTTTTTGATGTCCGAAATACAACAGTGTATATTTTGATATACACTTTTGCCACTCTAGTCATTTGTCTTCTCTTGAAACTATTCTGTAGATCTATTGAGGTAAGGAAACTGATAATACTTTGCCTTCGATTTAATTTAATTTCGGTAATTTTATTTATTGCAGATTGCTCTAAGGGCCGCCTTTTTGGGTTTCGTATTTGCAATAGGAATAAGTATCAAGCTTTTTGCACCATCACATATTCAAATATTTGGTGGTTACATGTGTATAATGGCGTTCTTCCATTTTAGTGAGTTCATGGCAATAGCTCTTGTTCAGCCAAAACAGGTTTCCATCAACTCGTTTGTTATCAATCACAGTCCCCAGTATACAGTAGCTGCTGTCAGTTCTTGGATAGAATTTTTTGTTGAGAGCTACATCTTTCCAGGTAAAAAGTTCTTCGCTATTCTGCATGTTTTTCATCTTAATGAATTGTGGATGAACTATGAAAAAAATTGTATAAGCCTACATGCAAAACCATGACACAAGAATTCACATATACTGTAAAAATGAAAGAAAAAATTGAAAACAGAAACATTATTAATTGAATAGAAATATTTTTCTGTGAATTGAAAAATCCATGATAAAATGAAGTAGTTCAATGTCCAGCGTGGCTTCAGCCGGGGAAGTAGTTTTTTTCTGTTAGATAATCCACATATACTTTCTGTAAAAATGTAAGAAATAAATTTAATAGGAAAACATTCTCAATTGAATAGAATTATTTTTCTGTTAATTGATAAATCCATGATAAAAATTAAGTAGTTCAATGTTCAGGGTGGCTTTAGCAAGGGAAGTAGTTGTTTTCTGTTATATAATCACAAGAATAACTTCATTTTTATCATGGATTTTTCAATTCCCAGAAAAATCTTTATATTCAATTGAAAATGTTTTTCTTTTCAACATAAATACCACACAAGAGGTTATCTTGAACGATGGAAGATAGTGAACCTGTTCATATTTTCATAGAAAAGAAAAAAATTGCAGGAAAAATTCACCCTGGGCCAATTTCATATTCTGCAATTGCTCTTAAATATGGAAATATTGAATTAAAGGCCACATATGGGTAAGCACGTTGTATATTCGTTATAATTGGACCCTTCTTTATAGAGGTATCAAGACAAAATTCAATTCACTAGTCAGCATAGAAAGCACATTTTGAAATCTTTATTTGTAGCACTTCTGGTTTTGCCGAAAATATAGCAATCTTTTCAATTTCAAATATATACTCTGAGATATTTTATTGTCTCTGAAAATTATCTCTCTGGAAAACATAATTTTTCCTCAGGAATGTTTTTGGACTATTTTATTCTCAATTTTATTATGTCACATTTGCCATCTTGGTGGTGATTTCTCGTTGATTCGAACTCAATTGATCTCTGTGCTATACTCCTCAATTTATAGTGGCAGATGGTCGCACCTGGGTGCACATGTCTATCATGCCTTCTAGCCACCTTGCTTCGTGTGTATCCGTAAGAACTGGTTGATGGATTTGTTGTTGCCGTATCTCTGTTCTGATTGGGTCGTTATATTGCATTCCTTTGTTTCACTGTCAGTGCGTCAATATAGATTTCCAGGTTGTTGATAGTTTCTGGCTGACTGACAACAATACAAACATATGTATTAGAAGAACCAATAGAAAACTTCAATGAACTCACTGTTTTTTTAAACGGTACGATGATTTTAACAAACTACCTATTGAAATAGAATGTATCCCACTCTAATCAATATTCAAAAAAGAATTAGGAAACATTTAAATACTCTTGTACTTGTTTCCTCCAGATATATTTTCTTATTATTTACTTTATCACTTAACAGATTGGTTCAGTTCACTTGTGCTCCCAGTAATTGTTGATAATTTTCATAGTTTAAGTTCCTCGTATAACTTGAAAGTGGTATCAAACTCTGCAGAAAAGTCTGATGCACATGTTATTATTCATCATTTTGAAACTGTAAGGTGCCCTCAAACAGAAAGTGCAGTTTTATGCAATAAACTAAAGGCAGTTCCAAAGAAAAACTGAACAAAAACTCGCGATAATAGTGGAGAAGGATAAAAACTCCAAAACAAAAAAGGTCTATTTGTACCTGCTTGTTGTTGGACCAGTGGCGGAGCAACATTATTTTGTCTACAATCTGGAAATATGGAAATTTGTGTTAAGGGCAATAAAAAGTTTGACAATGGTCAGTTATTTGCATGTGATAGTTGTAAACTATTACTGTGCAATGCATGTGGAAATTTAACAGGATCCAAAATAAAATGTATGCAGTTGAAAACCAGGAGAAAACTAAAAATTTTTTGTGAGCAGTGTCAAGATGGTTTTTATTAAGTACCAGCCCCTCATCAAGGAAATATCAGAACTCAAAGAACTTGTGAAAAAACTCACAGATAAAGAAGAAAGTGCACAGATATCAAATACAACTAGTGTAGTCAGAGACCAGACATGGAAGAAATGATTTCGGAAATGCTAGATAGGCAAAATAGAGCTTCAAACATAATAATGTATAATGTAAATGAATCACACAAAATGAACGGATCTCAGAAGACAAGCAAGCAGTTGAATACATGTTGGAGGATTATAATGTCTACAAAAACAATGTTAAACTGTTTAGGCTTCAGAGGGCGCTAAAATGGTTTTGAAAAACAAAACAACTAAAATCCCAGGAATAAGAATATCTGGAGACTAAACCAAAGCACAACAAGACTAAAAGCATTAAAGCCAAACTTGATGAGTACATAAAAAATGGTGATGATTCAAAAACAATAAAGTTTATCAACAATAAGCCAACCATAGTCAATAAAAATGTTACTTCACAACGAAAAAACCTATAAATGACCCTAATATACACCTATTCTCTAATATCATCTACATGAACGCCCAAAGTCTGCTGAACAAAATCGATCAAATTCAAATAAGCATTTTGTGCTACTCTCCAAAAGTAATTCTAGTGAGTGAGGCAAGAATAACAAGTGAAATTGAAGATTCAGAAATAAAACTCGATGGTTAGTCATGTTCGATGTGATTCTCCAAATCAGCAAACTGAGGGGTGTTGTGATCTATGTGAAGAATAGTCTGCAGTTTTCGATAAAGAAGACTTACATATTAAAGGATAATTATTGGTAAGGTAATAAGGATAAATTTTGGTACATGTCAATGGTTAGTTGGATGCCTTTATCATTCAAAATATAGTTCGGATGCGTTATTCTTAGAAAATTTGGAAAATATCTGTGATCTCTTTGCTAGTAATATGCGTTGCATTTTGGTGGGAGATTTTAATTAAAAATTTTTAAATAACAGTTTTTATGTAAGAAAAATCAAAGCTATGTTTCTACAATATGGAATTGATCAATTAGTTCTGGAGCCAACCAGAATTACAAACGAAAGTGAAACACTAATTGATTATGTACTAGTTAATAATAATTATGCTAATGGTTTTGTTCATTCTACACCTAAATTAAGTGACCATTCTTTAATATCTATCTGTCTCAAAAATAGCAGAAATGAAAGTACTTCTATCAGAAATTATAGAAATCTAAGTGAGCAAAATTTGGATAAAATTAAACTAGATTTAATCTCATGTGATTGGGATACAAATTCAACAGATGTAAATGTTATATATCAATTTTTTTCCAATAACTGTCAATCAGTTATCAATAAGGTAGCACCAATTCGAGGCTGCCATTACAAAAATAACATACTATGGTTTGACAACGAAATTCATAAAAAAATAAAACAACGTGATAAAACATATAAAGATTTTGTATGAACTGTTTACTCAAATAAAAGTGTAAAATGGGAAGAATTTAAGAAAGAAAGAAATGAAGTAGTGAATTTATTGAAGAGGAAAAAAGAACAATATTTCTTTGAAAAAATAGATATGTATAAAAATAACTCTCAACTTATGTGGAAAACATTAAAAAAGCTGATAAACTTAAATTGCCAAAACTTTCCAGGCTGTATAGAATTCAACTTAACAAACCAGAATAATATTGTGAAAAACAAAACTGAAATAGTAAATGAATTTAACTACTACCTCATTACCAGTATTCAGCAAGTTGTTGATAGTATTGATAATGTCGATGACTGGAAATACTATAATTATAATTTATATCCTAATGTTTCCCAGTTTCACTTATTATCAATAGATAACAAAAACAATGTCCATGAGATCTTGAATTCCAAAATGATGAAAGTCATTTTTGAAACATGCTGCCATATCATTTTAAACCTTTTAAATACTTCTCTTCCAACTTCTAAAATTCCCAATTCTTTAAAAGTTAGTACCGTAGTTCCTATACCAAAAGTAAGCATTACAATCAAGGCTAGTGAATATCGACCTATAAATACATTACCATCCATAGAAAAAATTCTTGAATTAGCTGTGTACAATCAGGTACTTGTACATGTTGAAAAAAATGAAATTCAAATCAATAGGGTTTTCGAAAAAAATATTCTTGCATATCTGCATTACAACTTACTTTGTCTAAATTCAAAAGAGAAATTGATGACAATACATTTTTTGTAGCGGTTTTTCTTCATCTGAAGAGGGCTTTTGAAACTATTGATCGTAATATTCTTTTGATGAAGTTAAAAGGATATGGCATTGATGGTAATGTTTATCAGTGGTTAGCTGATTATTTATCCCATAGAAAACAAAAAGTTAGAGTCCAGGATAACATCTCACAGGAATCGGATATAAATATAGGTGTTCCACAGAGTAGCGTTTTAGGACCTCTGCTTTTTATTCTATACTTAAATGACATAAACTTGTTCGATAATGTAGACTTTGTAAACTTATTTGCAGATGATACACTATTGGCATGCTATGACACAAACTTAGATAAAGCTATTGACAAAATGAATTCTGCACTCAAGGAAGTTAATGAATATCTCATGGCAAATAAATTGAAATTAAATACATCAAAAACTAAAGGTATGATAATAACAACTAAATATAAGCTAAACAATCTTGATTTAAATGAAGTAAATCTGTAAATTAAAAATTGAAATTGTGGAATGTATTAAATATCTCGGTTTCCAGTTAGATAATCTATTACTTTTTGGCAACCACTTCGATTATGTTTGCAAAAAAATATATAAAAACTATATTTTCTTTCAAGGATTTCTAAAAATGTATCCACTCAAACAAAAATCACTGTATATAATGCGATTAAGTAACCTCACTTTGACTACTGTGCTTCTATTATTTTGCTTTTTAATCTAAATCAAACATCACAACTACAAAATCTTCTAAATCGAGGTTCTAAAAGCGAGTAGATTCACGGAAATAGGAATCATGTTACAAACATTGCCGTGGCTTTCAGTTTCTCTACAATTGTATTACTTATCAATGATCTTTATATATAAAATACTAAATAACTTAGCACCTTCATACTTTAGTGAATTTATTAATTTGAATTTATATGTTCATAAATATGCCACAAGAAACAACGCCAATTTGTATGTATATAGAACGAATAAGAGAAGTGCCATTAATTCTTTGTTTTTTAAAGGCTTTGCTACTTACAATAAACTACCAAACATAGTTAAATCTAGTCCATCATTAAGCATTTTTTTAAAACAGTTATTGGAATCCATACAAAATGTTGATAAAATATAATGTCTGAAGAATATGTTAATTATTGAATTGTGCCTTATATTTGAACTAAACTTTACTTGTATTCTGATTTTTTTTCTTATTAGTTTAGATTAACCACCTACCTACTGTTTAATTGATATATATATATATATATACATGTTTAGTATTATATTTTTTGTATATTAGGGTAACCTACTTAAATAAATATTTCTTATTCTTCTAAATATTTCTATATTAGGGTAGGGTAGGTTCGCCAGTTAGCTGGGCCCCCTCCAGTAGTCGACCAGAATCTACTTTATTTTATAATATTTTGAAATACGTGCCAATTTTGAGATGCTAGTATACTTAAAAATCATTTGTTGCCTATCTGAAATAAAACTATCACCTTTTCTTTTCCACAAACCCATCCTTATCCCTGTGATTCCCGCTCAAAGTTAACAGTGTTCACTAGTCCAGTGTTTGAAGTAGTTAGTAAACTTGATTCAAGATCTAGAGCAAAGTGTTTGGAGGTGAGTTTAAATTCACACATAACTATTGAATGTATTTTGGTGTGTTTGGATGGTGGAAAATACTTTCAAAATGTTATTGTTTCGTTCGTACAGCTATATTTTATTAATTTTTTCTTGAAAACCGGGGGGCTGGTCACTAGCATGAAGATTTGTCAGAGTAGCCAGAAGCCGGCCACCGCTGCCGACTACTGGAATATGAGCTATATTTTGTTTCTGTCCCTTTCACACTTGTCCATTCAGGTATCAATTCATTTCCGTCATCATTATACAGTACGAAATGAGCTGATTATCTACACCAGTAGTCAGCCGTGAGGATTTAAAAAAATGAAAAGGTGACAGCGGATAGAATTGAATGGCCGACTACTGGAAAAGACATCAATCGCTGAGTTCTCCAGTGGTCGGCCGTAACATTTTAAGCTGGTTTTAGTTTCATTTTTTTCCGTTAAAATTTGAAATTTTAGCTTTTAGATAGTGAAAAACCAGAAAAAACGAAAGTTTCATCAATATTCTGAAGAAAATTTGCAAAGAGCGCTCAAAGCTGTAAGAAATGGTGCTCAAATTCGCAAATCCTGTTGGAACTGTGGGATTTCGCGTACAACACTACAGGATCGGATCAAGGGCCGAGTTGCCAACAAGCTGCATAAAATGGGCCCAGATCCGATTTTAAGTCTGGAGATCGAAAATAAATTGGTTAAATGGATAAACAATTTAGATAAATGTGGGTTTCCAGTTAAAAAACAAGAATTGATTCGAACTTTCCAAAAAATAATTGGGGAAGAAAAAATAAAAACGTCATTTAAAGAAGGGAAACCCGGACAAATTATCAGTATACCTAATCATTATCAGTTCAAAAAGTTTTTTATTTTTATTTCACCGTTTTGTTTAATTTTATTAGTATAAAGGTTTTATTGTTTGCATTTTTTATTAAGGAGTTATATTAAAAAACAAATATTTTATATATTGTTTGTATCACGGGCACAATTCACCTACAAGACAGTGATATTATTTTCTTTGCCTATGGTTTTGTAAAATTGACTATACCTACCCATGGATAAGAATTTTTGCTGAAGAAATTAGTTATTTGTTTTATTTTTTCTAAGCTTTTTTTTCGTTTTTATTTTCTTTTCACTGTCATTATTACTTACCTATACTTGGATACTTGTTCTTAATAATTTTCATGAATAAGTAAACCGCAGGTGACGAGTGGCAAAATACTTCTGTACGGACCTGGTGATTAATCGCCAAAACTACCAGGGCCGACTACTGGTCCACGCCTGGCCGACTAGTGAAATATTAACGGCCGACTACTGGCACAAGTGCTCAATTTTAAGAAAAAAAATTGGACAAAAAACCTCTTCAAATTCAATCTTTCTTTTTCTACACCCTTTAAAAACTGAATTTGAGTGCTACACGCTAACATAAGATTTTTTAAATTAACTTGAAAGAGCTGTCTGTAATTAAAGGTGTAAGTTAAAGTTTAACAAAAAAGGCCGACTACTGGCGAACCTACCCTATTCTTTTTGAATAAATACATTTTTTCAACTTGATACCAATGCTTGCTGTGCTGCTTTATATATCCTCTTGTTCCTTCAATTTATAAATGTTATAGATTTTTGTTAATACCAAAGTATGTATATAAAAGTATCCTATTTGAATAAATACATTCTTCTATGCTCAGTGTCATACCCTTTGGGATTCTATCCGATTTGATACCAAGCCCTTCCGTGCTGCTTGGCTTGGCTGATATTATTTTAATTGATTTGTTTCTTGCCGTTTCTGCACAGTAGTTCTTGTAGGCAGATTGCATATGCCTGGATACGGCACACTGTCCCAGGTTTACCTTAGGTTGAACTCTGGCAGTACTCCATGTTTTCTCTCTGTACCATTGTATGTTGGCCTTGTGAGTCCTAGCTCTTGTGTATGCCATGTATTTCTTACAGGGAAGAGGAAGAAGGTCTATCAAAGTTGTATTGGGGCAGCAGAGGGCAGTAGAAACATATGAGATTTTATCACTTCTCCAAATGTTCCCCTGTTTAACTTATCATCATTTTGTACTCTCATCCTCCGCATAAGTGTCTAATCAATGATCTAAATACAACACATTAGGTATGGATAGCTTCTGGCCCTGTGACATGATTCTACAGTCTTGTGAAAGTGGCCAGTTGTATTTCTTCAGTGGAAAAATTTCAATTGTATAGGCAGCATCGATAGGACACTATTTATCACTTCTCAAATTTTCCCTTGTTGGCTGCTTTATCATATAGTTTGTATCAATTCCTCCGCCATAAGTGCAATCAGTGATCTACAAAATTGGAAAATGAGAGAAGGATAGATAGCTACTCTCTCTCCATTCTGGCCACAAACTATTCATTGAGGCGAGTTTATTCTATGTTTTAACAACGCCTCGATACAAACCTTCTGATATCCCCTTGTTGGCTGCTGTTATATATGGTGATAGCAGTGGTGCATTGTTGAATGCCCCTCCATTGTTTAGAAAGAGCTGCTACTGCCATTTCTCTTCCATTTCCTGACAAAGCTATCTCGTGCTGATAGGCTGGCACATATGTTTGCGTAGAAACAAGGAAGAAATCGTGCAACGCTATAAAATGTTGTTTCTTCATTGAAATCTCTATTTGAAAAATAAAATGAAGCATAATGGCGTATGACAAAAAAAAAGGATTTTGATCAATAAATGTTTATAACTTCCCATTTGAATGGGTCCCTACAAAAAATAACTTATTATTCAAGTTATGTTACCTCATGCCATTTTGTGTTTCGTAGTTATACCACAAATGTCTTGAAAGATATTAGGAAAGCATGAACATTGCATCTGAAAAATAAACATTATATATTGTTGTTTTCAGGTGCAGATAAAATTAAAATAAAAATTAACCCAATTATTGATTTGTTTGATAATATGAACAGGATGTTCATAAAATCAGATGTGGAATCATCTGCGACTGAAATATAAACTTTAGTCACTATCTTCCTCTTGGGAGGTATTCATGTTTTCAACCCAATTATGTTATTCCCATACTTGTACTTGTTGAACGCTTCATTATATATTTTTAGGAATGAAACAGATACACTGGCTCTCAAACATAGGCCTTGGAATATGCATTCTTGGGGAGGTTCTGAGAAAGGTTGCTATGTTGACAGCTGGGTCAAGTTTCAGTCACCTGGTAAATAATTAATATCTCATATAAAAACTATGAGAATTCATTTTCTCTTTTTAGGTTCAACATGAGAAATCAAAGGAGCATGTTTTGGTAACACATGGGGTGTATGGATGGTTTCGTCATCCCAGTTATGTGGGTTGGTTCTATTGGTCAGTTGGCACACAGGTAATTTTGTTTATATTGAATATTGTAGAAGACTGCAAAATTGTATACAAAATTGTATTTGCGAGAATTATAATTATATCTGTATTATTTGTGATATAAATAGCTGTTCACTAAAATGCACAGAATAAGTAGCTTTCGAGAAATGTAACTGACCTTATCTTCATTTATAGATATGCAAGTTAACGCACATTTATTAGGTTGATGATTGGAACTTTAAATATTCATACTGTCAATTTTGAAATTACTTTTAGATTCATTTAATTATATTCTGTAAATGGGTGTAATCTGTTGAGCACTAATAAAGGGGTAATATTGAATGAAAAGTACAACATGTCCACAAATTGGAAACATTAAGTACATTCAATCCTTTTATAGTCGAAAATAAGGGCGCCGACAAATATGGCTTGTAAAACTAATCCGATAGAGGAACCGTGCAAATGAGTAATTATAGTCAAAACTAATTTCTACTACGAGACAATAGCAGCAGAACTGGCCGGCAGGCACTGTTGCCGATAAAGTTACGTATTCCATCTAATGGATGTCTTGAAGTATCAATTATCATTTGGTCAGAGTCGTAGCTAGGGGCTGGCCAGGCGGACACATTTTGCAGAACAAACAACGAATGAACAAACTCGTGTTGTATTGTTTCCCTTTCGACATAATATTAAGAACTATTTTTTTGCTTAAGCTTAAATTAATTACTTTCAAAGTTATTGTGTCGTTTCGCTTCCTAGAAAATAAGTATTGGGGGACGGAAAATTCAAATCTTGCCAGAGACGCTCATGAACCTACTACGACTCTGGTTTGGAAATTAATCAGAAAGAAATGATTCGTGAAATAGTTATTCCAAAATAACATTCTTTGAAATTAAAATCCAACGTTATATCCATTATTATGAGGTCCGACAAAGAAAAAAAAAATTGACCTAGAGATTCGTAATTTTATTGGCCCACTTGGCAAATTGGGTTGTCCTGAGAAGATGAAATAAGAAAATCCTCATTTCGGATTTTACGACAGAATATATTATTCCACCGCCAGCGGCAGAGGAATAGTTATTGGATTTTGATTTTCGATTTTCTTCTAGTGATGTTTTGAAAATCTCGCATTGCCAACCGGGCATATATTAGTTTTGAATCCTAGGTTCATATGTATTTTGATTGCGACTTTTGTGTTAGTTTGTTTGAATAAGTCGTTGGGAAAGAACCGATTTTTATGAAATCAATGAATAATCTTTGGACGCCATAATTCACCGGTTGAATTCTTACAACAGTAGATATCAGAGTTGGAAGTTGCAGCTCATAATTTTTGAGAAAAAATAAAATAAAATAATTCTCAACAAAACTACTCACATTTCACAAAAAAAAAAACAGTTTCCAATATCTGTGGCATTTTTACGGTTCATTCTGATTGACTTGAATATTTCTCTTCCGAAATATGCATTGAGAAAATCGAGAAACCAAATTCCCACATTAGAAATATTTTATATGGATTGTATACTGGAGGAAATAATCAGACAACATTCTCTAAGGGGTGAAAAATGTTACGACCTTCCGTGGATAGAAAATGCTGTAGAATCAAAAATAGAATGAAATAAATGACATTTTTTTAAGTTCACTGAATTTTTCCTTGTAAAATCAGAAATCATTGATTTATTCTCACACAACGCGTGTGATTTTCACCAATATAAGAAAACAATAATTTACTTTAAATATCTGAAGAAAAAAAAACTTCCATGGAAAAATGTGTACTACGCGCCTTCATATTTCTTTACAATTGTTACAGTTCATTAATAATAATAATTATAATAATACTTTATTTCCATAGACATACACTGCATAGGAATTGTCATGAAACACAAATTTACAATGGTATTGCAGAAAAATGAAACAATAATAGTGATAATAAAAGTGAAAACATTACAACATCTAGCTTCATTAAGAATAAAATTGATAAAACTCTGGTAAACTATAAAATGTTTTTAACAATAAAAATAATTTCAGCCCTTTCTTAAAATTCTTAATATCTGTGATTTGCTTTATATATTGTGGTGATCTATTAAAAATTCTTGGTCCTAAGTAAAATTGTGAGTCCATAGCTAGTTTCAAACAAACATACGACATGTATATATCATTCTTATTCCTAGTGTTCATCAAATGAACCTTTTCATATTATTATTATGTAACAAGTGTTCAATGGTTACAAAACTTGTACAGAGGGTAATTTTAAATGCAACACATATTTGCCTTTTTAAAGAAGTTTATTGGAAACGCCATTCTGTTTTTTTTATTTTGATAACAAAATCATAATCTCCGACCCCAAAAACCCGGACTATAAATCACAAAACCCATTCTTAAAAACCCTAAATATCAAGGGGCAAGAATACCCATTTTGTATTTGTGGCAAGCTTATGATTCTAAGTCAAACAATTAAAAAACTTTAAAATAAAAAAATCTTTAATTTTGTTTGTCATTTTTATTCAATTTTTTTTAGTCATTAATGAAATCCGTCATCTTATTAAATACTGCAAAAAAATTATAATCTTCGATCCCAAAACCTTCTCATACCATCGGGCCATAATCACAAAACTCGTCATCTCAAATTCATGAATTTTGACAAAGAAATCATAATCTCCAACCCCAAAAACTCCGACATACCAATGTTGAATAGAATTGAACCATAGTCGCAAAACTCGTTCGCCATCTTGGAGCAGTCATCTAAAATCAATGAATTTTGATAAAAAATTCATTATCTTCGACCCAAAGAACCAATTTTCAATAGAAGCGGACCATAATCACGAAATTCGTCCGCCAATTTATTTCATTCTGTAACATAAATTTCATGATACATTGTCACCGGGATTATGAACACGTGCCAAATTTCAAGTTAATCGGACGACTAGAAGTGGGTCAAAATTCAGTTGCAAAATTTCACCGAACGTACACATAGAGAAATAAATAATAAACACAGAGAAACAAACGAGGCAAGTTGAATAAAAGCTTGTCAAAATGTCAGGGTTTTGCAAAAAAACACAATTTTCGAAATATTGATTAAATTAACTGGCAAAGAGGTGCACTTGTCTCGAAACAGGTCGATTACCTACAGGGGACGGGATCGGTGAGACTTCCTCACCGGCATTTATTACCGGTGTCTTCCGTTTCATCTCACGGAATCTCTCGAACCTTAAGAATAATTCTCATTCTTCCCGTTCCTCCTGCGATACCGAGGCGAGGCCGTCTGATGAACGGCCTCGCGTGCAGATGGGACCCCTTCGATCGGGGGCCCGACATTCGCTCGCGAGCAATTGGGCTCTGATATACTAGAATAATTGTCGGAAGTGTGGGGGCGATTTGACTCATACATTCTATTCTCATTCATTCCTGATTTGTTTGAAAATTGTTCAGAAAAATTGAGTGGGCTGTAGGCCCCTGAACTTAATGTATTGCGCTCTAAATGTTGGAAGGCTTCCACAACTCGTTGAGGTGAGCCATTACTTATTGGGGTTTGAGTTACCCTGGCGGGTCTATCGCCGAAATTCAAAATATGACTGGGGGCTCTCAATGGAGTATTGAAACAAAAATTATTGGAATTTTCCCTCTGACTCAGATCACGCATTGTATTCTGTTCAACAGAAAAATTATTCGGTGTTTCATCATTGTCTTCAACAGGAAAGTTCCCCACGGGAATTTTGTTCGCATTCATACTATCCATACTTTCTCTCATACGGTTTAACCTAGGAGATGTAAGTAAATTTAAATGCACCGCTTTTTGCGAATCTAGAGGGTTGCTAGATTCCGTTGCGCAATTTTCGACGCGTCGCGATTCAACAAACAGCTGTGCGCTCTTCGGGCCTAAACTTACTGAGACAGAATTATCCCTATTGATTTCAGGGCTCTCCAAGCTAGAGCCAAAAGAAAAATTATTTTCAGCAGAAAATGAATCACGGACTGGCGCTGTTAAGATGGGCTGAAAAGCCGACCGGTTCTCATGTGAAGAACAAACAAGAGCTTGGGTATATAAAACTTGCGTGATACCTTCAACGGGGTGAAGTACACATGAAGTTTGTTGAATTTATGTTTCGGGGCGAGTCCTCGAGCGTAAATTGTAGGACATGGAGGGGGATGTCAAAATGAATTTACTCCTAAAAACTAAGCGCTGCGTGGCCTATCTTAATAAAAGTTTCCCTAAGACAGAACTTATATACGGCATACAACTGCAAACACGACGGTCATACAGAGGCCCCTACGATCCCTACACATATTCGACACACGAACTAAAACCTTAGTTTTGTTGACAGAATTTATTATTAATAACCCGTGTTTACACCTATCACCGCAGTGTAACTAATACGTTTTTAGTCACAGAAAGACCCGTGCACTGAGGTTCATACACGTGTATGATCTCTAGGTTCAGTCTGGTGGACGTCTCGCTTCAGTGTATCTGTCACAAATCGCGGTTTGTGAGGGATATCACGTCAGTGAGCTGCCGACGATATGGGGGTATTCTCCCAGCCTCAAGAGAAATCAAATTAGGCTTGTTCCACCCGCATACCAAAGCACACGTGTGCAGGATCCTGCGAGAGAAGGGTTAATTAATATACAAATCAACGTATAACGTAGAAATCAGCTGGACGCTGGAAAAACCTGTATCAGAAGCTGAAACGAAAAGGTTGATTAATCAAAAGACTGGAGGTTAGAACTCTTGAAGTTGACGATCCAAAAATTCCTCAATCTGCTTCCGTTGGCCATCAACCTAATCCTTAGGAATTCTCAAAAATAAAAATTATTGCTAGGCTTCGAGATCACAGTTAGGACTCCAAATAACTGTGAAAGAATGAGCTGCTTTTCCCAAGGAAGCACTCGCCTAATATCCACTGGACTGGCTATAGTCGCAGACAATCGCACGCACGCAGCGCGTCTTCGACGAATAAAAAAATATAGAACTCACCCCCAGGTCGTAGTGCGTATTCCAGCTTGAGAGGCCGGCGAAGCGAAGTGAACTCCCACTCGCACTGGCTACAGTCGCAGAAAATCGCACGCCGTCAGCGCGCCTTTGCAGAGTAAAAGAACATATATCACTCATGTATTCGAGCTTAAGAGACCGGCGAAGTGAACTAAACTCACTCTTTTTTTATTTTTTTCAAAGCCTTCCAGGCTTTGAAGACTATTACTCCCCCCACCTATAGCCGGCTAAAATCCCGTTCGTCCGTTGTATTTTTTTCTATGGTTCTCAGAGAAAATCTGTTTTTAACTCACATCTTGAAAAAATATACCGGAAGCCGAACAAAGAAACAATATCTTGTACACTTGTTTTATAAACCCAATTGTTCATTTTACGCCTCTTCGTCGAAATCTCTCGTCAAAATCTCAAGTGCTATTCACAATAGATACTGGGTTTCTGGCCCACCCGTCGAGCGCATTCCAATTACATCCTTCAGGTCAATTTCAGTTTGAAACTGGAAAAATGAATACCGTGTTCATTCCTCATATGCATATGCGCTCTGAGATTAAATGTACACAGGGTAATTTGATGACAGGGTTGCGGCCCAGAAAATAGTTTTCCACACGACACACTACCCTCAGAAAGGAGTTTAGAAAAATTATTTCTCGTGTGGCTATTATCAGTCAGGACAGATTGAACCTCTGGACCCCATCATTGATTGTTGATTTTTATTTATCCTTCCCTAAATTACGCTCCAAATCTGAAACTTTTATTTTCTCTATTTTGCTACTTCTATGGACGTTATCAAAATCACATTCCTATTCCACAATATATTCAATTAGTACTCTAATCCTTTCTGAGTTTACCTTCTAAATATGAGTTCTCAAAGTGTAACCGTTTCTCGATGCAACTTGAAATAAAAATACACGACATTGAACCCCTACCATAAACTTCTGCATTAGTTGGCACATGAATTGGAATCCAGAGGTATCATTCTGAGTAACAAATGTAGTTAATCGAGAAAAAATTATATAAGTAAAGAGACAGTACAATACTAAAATCAAACCTGATACTCTCGAAAAACGTCTACGTTCCTGAAATATACTTTTCTTTCGAAATTGTATGTTTCAGATAATTTTTTTAGGAAGAAATTACACCAGATACACATGGTAAAATAACCTGTTCCTTCGAAAATGAGATATATATCATATTCCCACTGATTTTTTTAGGAAATTAGTTGTAAATATAATCTCAATTTATGAATTTTAGACCCCATAGTGATTTCAATGTTGAAATATATCAGATTTTCTTAAATTTTTATCAAATCACACCTTGGTTATCAGTGTCTATAAATCATATACAGGAAACATCAATGTTCTTCTAAATAACCTTGATTCTTTATTCTGAAACAAAACAGGAAAATTACCCTACTTAGGGGCTTCAAAATACCCTCACAGCGAATTAAAAAAATAGATAAATGCATCATTTTTTAGAAAAATCGAATTTAAACGGTTTTCTTCACATAAAGGATTCAACATAAAATTGAACCAGAAAATGGTAGATCTCAGGTTAAAAACAACTACTTTCCTGGCAAATACCACGCAGAACATTGAATGATATTCACCTGAAAATCCATGCATACTTCCATATAATATCAATGGACATTGAATGCAAATGTTTCTTTCTGATAAGCTCGATTATGTTTAATTTATGTCGTGTTTACCTAACAATCGCATACGGTTTCAGGCTTCTTGGCCTAATCAGTACGAGTAGTCAACCAGCCAAAGGTCCAAAGAACTCTGGCTGAAGTGAGACCACGTAAACAAACCATCATCGATCTTGTAACACCTATAGGTGCGGAAAAGATAAACTTTAACTGGCGGTACCTAGTGACAAAAGAAACACTCCGAAAATCTCCCACCTCGATAGGTTTCTAAATAAAGATTCCTTCTCAGTAGGAGTGGCAAGCCCGTCTAGCATATAGTGAAAGATAAGTGCCATGTGAAGTGGAATGAATAGAAAAATCGAATTTAAACGGTTTCTTCACATAAAGGATTCAATATAAAATTGAACCAGAAAATGGTAGATCTCAGGTTGAAAACAACTACTTTCCTGGCAAATACCACGCAGAACATTGAATGATATTCACCTGAAAATCCATGCATACTTCCATATAAAGACATGAAGCGGATGGTTGTTAGGTGAACTCGACATAAATTAAACATAATCGGTTATCAGAAAGAAACATTTGCATTCAATGTCCATATATTATATGGAAGTATGCATGATTTTCAGGTGAATATCATTCAATGATTCTGCGTGGTATTTGCCAGGAAGTAGTTGTTTTCACCTGAGATCTACCATTTTCTGGTTCAATTACTATTGAACTCTTTATGGAAAAAACCTAACGATTTTCATTCATTCCACTCAAATAGGTTTCTCACTATATAATCTAGACGCTTCCTAGAAGGAATCTTTAGAAACTATCGAGGTAGATCAGTGTTCTTGTAACTGAGTACGCCAGTTAAAGTTTATCTTTTCCGCATATAGGTGTTACAAGACGATGTGTTTGTTTAGTTGTACCACTTCCAGAGTCTTGACCTTTCATGATCCCATCTGATGAGGCCAAAAGCCTGAAACGGTATGCGGATTGTTAGTGAACAGACATAAATTAAACATATCGAGCTTATCAGAAAAAACATTTGCATTCATGTCCATTGATATTATATGGAAGTATGCATGGATTTCAGGTGAATATCATTCAATGTTCTGCGTGGTATTTGCCAGAAAGTAGTGTTTCACCTGAGATCTACCATTTTCTGGTTCAATTTATATGAATCCTTTATGTGAAAACCGTTTAATTCGATTTTCTATTCTTTCCACTTCATGGCACTTATCTTTCACTATATGCTGACGGCTTCCACTCTTACTGAAGGAATCTTTATTTAGAAACCTATCGAGGTGGGAGATTTTGGATGTTTCTTTCTGTCATAGGTACCGCCAGTTAAAGTTTATCTTTTCGGTACTAGTGTTACAAGATCGATGATGGTTTGTTTACGTTGTGTCTCACTTCAGCCAGAGTTCTTTGACCTTTGGCTGGTTGACTACTCCGTACTGATGAGGGCCAAGAGCCTGAAACCGGTATGCGATTGTTAGGTGAACAGGACATAAATTAAACATAATCGAGCTTATCAGAAAGAAACATTTGCATTCAATGTCCATTGATATTATATGGAAGTATGCATGGATTTTCAGGTGAATATCATTCAATGTTCTGCGTGGTATTTGCCAGGAAAGTAGTTGTTTTTCACCTGAGATCTACCATTTTCTGGTTCAATTTTATATTGAATCCTTTATGTGAAGAAAACCGTTTAAATTCGATTTTTCTATTCATTCCACTTCACATGGCACTTATCTTTCACTATATGCTAGACGGGCTTGCCACTCCTACTGAGAAGGAATCTTTTATTTAGAAACCTATCGAGGTGGGAGATTTTCGAGTGTTTCTTTCTGTCACTAGGTACGCCAGTTAAAGTTTATCTTTTCGGTACCTATAGGTGTTACAAGATCGATGATGGTTTGTTTACGTTGTGTCTCACTTCAGCCAGAGTTCTTTGGACCTTTGGCTGGTTGACTACTCCGTACTGATGAGGGCCAAGAAGCCTGAAACCGGTATGGATTGTTAGGTGAACACGACATAAATTAAACATAATCGAGCTTATCAGAAAGAAACATTTGCATTCAATGTCCATTGATATTATATGGAAGTATGCATGGATTTTCAGGTGAATATCATTCAATGTTCTGCGTGGTATTTGCCAGGAAAGTAGTTGTTTTTCACCTGAGATCTACCATTTTCTGGTTCAATTTTATATTGAATCCTTTATGTGAAGAAAACCGTTTAAATTCGATTTTTCTATTCATTCCACTTCACATGGCACTTATCTTTCACTATATGCTAGACGGGCTTGCCACTCCTACTGAGAAGGAATCTTTTATTTAGAAACCTATCGAGGTGGGAGATTTTCGGAGTGTTTCTTTCTGTCACTAGGTACCGCCAGTTAAAGTTTATCTTTTCCGGCGTACCTATAGGTGTTACAAGATCGATGATGGTTTGTTTACGTTGTGTCTCACTTCAGCCAGAGTTCTTTGGACCTTTGGCTGGTTGATTACACCTGTACTGATGAGGGCCAAGAAGCCTTATAACCGGTATGCGGATTGTTAGGTGAACACGACATAAATTAAACATAATCGAGCTTATCAGAAAGAAATATTTGCATTCAATGTCCATTGATATTATATGGAAG
Organism: Gonioctena quinquepunctata; assembly: GCA_018342105.1. Taxonomy (NCBI): domain Eukaryota; kingdom Metazoa; phylum Arthropoda; class Insecta; order Coleoptera; family Chrysomelidae; genus Gonioctena; species Gonioctena quinquepunctata. The sequence continues at coordinate 31,555 of JAFIRS010004187.1, read as the reverse complement.
TATGCATGGATTTTCAGGTGAATATCATTCAATGTTCTGCGTGGTATTTGCCAGGAAAGTAGTTGTTTTTCACCTGAGATCTACCATTTTCTGGTTCAATTTTATATTGAATCCTTTATGTGAAGAAACCGTTTAAATTCGATTTTTCTATTCATTCCACTTCACATGGCACTTATCTTTCACTATATGCTAGACGGGCTTGCCACTCCTACTGAGAAGGAATCTTTTATTTAGAAACCTATCGAGGTGGGAGATTTTCGAGTGTTTCTTTTGTCACTAGGTACCGCCAGTTAAAGTTTATCTTTTCCGGCTACCTATAGGTGTTACAAGATCGATGATGGTTTGTTTACGTTGTGTCTCACTTCAGCCAGAGATCTTTGGACCTTTGGCTGGTTGACTACTCCGTACTGATGAGGGCCAAGAAGCCTGAAACCGGTATGGATTGTTAGGTGAACACGACATAAATTAAACATAATCGAGCTTATCAGAAAGAAACATTTGCATTCAATGTCCATTGATATTATATGGAAGTATGCATGGATTTTCAGGTGAATATCATTCAATGTTCTGCGTGGTATTTGCCAGGAAAGTAGTTGTTTTTCACCTGAGATCTACCATTTTCTGGTTCAATTTTATATTGAATCCTTTATGTGAAGAAAACCGTTTAAATTCGATTTTTCTATTCATTCCACTTCACATGGCACTTATCTTTGCATCATTTTTTGTTTTTTAATTTCAAGTGAATCTCTCGAAACAGTTGAACTGACTAATTTGCACTTTGTTCACAACAAAGTTTTGGCCATTATGTGACCTATTGACTGCAGTCATCTGTCTTCTCATACTTCTGATATCACCATTAATAATTTCTTTAGACAAACTCTTACAGGAGGAATTGCAGTCCTCAGTCATCTTTTCAGCATATCCCAGGCATTGTCAATTGGATTTAGTGGAACTGGCCAGTTAGTTTTTCTTAATATTTCAAAAGTACATGTAGTTGCATATGCAGATGATACTAACTTCCTTATCACTGAGCAAATGCAGTAAGACTCACTGACCATCTATGGAAAAGTTATCATATGTGCTGAAAATAATCACTTGTCACTGAATATCAGCATTAATAAAATTCAATATTCATAACCCTACTGAGACATTCAAAATTTATGATAATAACCAATTTGACAAAAATGCTTGGTCTCACTTTAGATTTTAAACTCAATTGGAGTACTCATATTGATAGAATAGAATAGAATAGAAAATTTTTTATTTCAAATCATGCCTAACAATGATTAACAATTTTTGATAAATATAAAATGAAATGACGTCAGTACAACTTATGAATTATCACCATTACATACAGTAAGATATATTACATTATCGGTAGATGTAGTTATAGTATTCCTGTAGACTATAAGGTTCAATTTCAGTCAATAGTTTTTTCACATTAATTTTGAATAACTCCTTACTAATCGCCTTTATTTCTACTGGTAATTTATTGAACAATTTGATGCATGTGTAATGAGGACTCTTTTCAAACAGACTTAGTCGATGAGTAGGTAATGTTAACATGAGATTCCTAGATCGGTTTTAATTAATTTTTTAAAAAAAGGTTGGTTAATTTTATTTTATTCATCTTAATATAGGATCTTTTCAATAGTTTTGTCAAGGAATACATCATTTACTTTTGAATTGTTTCCCCAAAATATCGGGCCATATCGCATAATCGATTCACAGTTTGAGTGGTAGATGGTTTTCATTGTATGGTAATTAAGGTGCTTCTTTATAACCCTTATGGCATAGGTTACTTTGCTCAATTTGGCACATAATGATATTATGTGACTTGACCAGTCTAGGTGTTCATCGATTGTGACACCCAGGAACTTAGCTTCATTGACAAATTTTATGTTGTCGCCGCTTAGGTTCACGTTGGTTGGAGAATCAATCCCATACTGTTTTGTCCTAAACAATATTGCGTTTGTTTTGCTTTCATTAATTACTAATTTGTTTTTTGCAAACCAGCTTTTAGACTGTTCGTAAAGTGTTTCGCTGTTTGACAGTACTTCTGGGTAGGTTGATCCTCCCATTACCAGGTTAGTGTCGTCCGCGAAATTTATAGTCTGACCGTTTACTGAGTTATGTAATGAGTGTAAATCGTTCAGGTATATTATAAACAGTAGGGGACCAGCTATGCTGCCCTGTGGTATTCCTACAGTTGTGTATACAGTTTCAGATTGATAAATTTCATTGTTATGATTTATCTCTACTTTTTGTTGTCGTCCTTGAAAATATGTTTGGAACCAGTTCAGTGCATTTCCCCTTATCCCATATCTTCCAAGCTTATCGAGGAGGATGGTCCAGTTTATGCAGTCGTACGCTTTTGACAAATCAAGAAAAATGCCTATTGCTATGAACTTCTTTTCAAAAAAATTCAATATACTGATACATTGTGCGACAAACTGCGGAAAAACTGTTATGCTTTGAGATTCTTGTCAAATTACTGTGGAAACGAAGTTCTGATAAATTTGTATCATCTAACTATTGGATGTCACCTATGTTACGGAATCTTATGCCGGGGTATGAGCTCTTCTGCTGAAAGGGTGTTTATTCTGCAAAAGAACTTAGAGTAATTGCCCAGCTGAAATGGCGTCAGACATGCAGAAAATCATTCAGGGAATTGAAAATAGTTACAGTTGCGGCCTCTATATATATATATGAACTGTGTATTTGTTTTTAAAAATATGGGTTAATTTACATTAAATCAACCAGATCATCCATATCCTACTAGAGCTAGCACCCAACACACACCGAACTTCTCTCTACCATAAGAGTCACTTGTACCTCGGGCCCAAAATATTCAACAATTTGGATATTTCTACAAAGAATTCACCCAATATTTCGATATTTAAATCAAGATTGAAAAAATACCTGGTAGAAAAAAATTGCTATAACGTTGAGGAGTTTCGATTAAAACCTTATGTTTTTGTGATTTATTTATTTTTTTGTTCTTTTTTTTGTGTACTGCTGGTTCCTTATTTTATTTATACATTCCTCGTTATTGTACAAAATATATTTTATATTATTTTTGTACTTTTCAACAGGTGAAATAAATCTATTACCCTATTATTATTTTATTCTATATCCAATGTTATTGAAAATCGAATTACACACCGAGCGTCATGTATGTGAGAATGATCTTGCATTAAGACAAAATCTTTCCTGATATGTGAGTGAAAGGTACCACATTTTCACGATGAATATCCCTTATGCCCTACCTGCTGTTGAAGCACCACCATCATTACTAAATCTGTGTATCCCCAAACACGCCACCCTACAGCATAACAGCCTGTCCAAAAAGAAAGCTGGTACTATTTAATAAATATTGCATGAAATACAAAAAAATCTTAGTTGCATCTACCAAATGAGACGGTAGGAGGGAAATTAAATTGGGCACGGCTGTCAATCGTAATATAATGTACAATTTGATTACCCATCTACTGTTTATTTGGTGGAAGCTCAGTTATAGTATGTGGCGTCATATATTTGATGGCACATTCCGAAATAGTGTTTCTGCTCGAGTTCAGGTATTCTCGACAAGTGAACCTTTGATATGTATGCGCACTTCGAGATTTGTACGTTTTGGTATTCTTGACTCGTGAACATTAAGGTATGTACGTTTTTAAAGCGAGTGTTTACAGCGAGCGCTTTGTTCATTGAAGACGTGGTGGGAGTGTGTATATGGATAATATATTATATTTGTTGTTAACTTCGAAGACCATCTTTTCTGACTGTCAAAAATATAGAAACATAATGGAAGACAAAATGGTACAGTTGATGTTGATTGATGTAATGGAAGATGTGGAACAAATAGATAGGCGAAGGTATAGACAGCGCGAAAATGCATTTAATGATTTTAGTGACGAACAATTCTTTCAAATGTTTCGCCTCTCCAAAGAGTTGGTTCAATACCTCTTAAAAATCGACCCAGAGTACATCACACCTGCAAATAATATGTTCCCTTTTGTAAAACTTTTCAATAATATATGATTAAATAATTTATAAATCTATTGATATTTAATTTGTTCCAATCAAAATAATTAGTATATTATGCAACGATCATGTATTGATAGCCATTACATGATCGTAGCATACACTATTTTTTCTATGACCAATAAATAATTAAATAAAAACAAGAATTTCTGGTGGTGTACAAGATAATACTTCACTGCTCGACATATTTATTGGTACTTTTGACGAGTTGTGATTGAATGTCAATTAAAATTAAATGTGAAACAAGTATGTGGAAACATTCCACTTCATTATCCCCAAGTATGTGTTTCTAAGCCGAAAATTCGTTTCATAATGAAAAGGACATGTTTTTATTGGCCAAACTCAGTTTCGAAATGAAAATCCGTGTTAAAATGGACAATATTAATAAATCGGTTGCAGATATTTAATTCGCGTATTATAATAAGGGAGTAGAAAAACACATTTTTAGTATAGATTTATTCCAAACAAACAACACTGAAGAAAACATGAATTTTTCAACTAATAACAAGAAGAATAAAATCACACAAATGCAGGAAACAAAACAATAATCCTCATGATAATAAAAAAAAACAATTATTTTCTACAAAACAAAAATAACACTTCAATATTCACAAAAATTAAGATAAAATGGATATATATATATATATATATATATATATCCATTTTATATATATATATATATATATATATATATATATATATATATATATATATAAGAATTTATATCACAGTATGCTTTCAGCAATTGTTTCCAATGCAGTGGCAATCCTCTCATTGGCAGAAGCAGTTCTTTCCTCAGCATCAGCTTGTCTCCCTGTTAGCTTTTCTTTCTTTTGCACTGGCAATGCGTTTCAATAGTTAAATTTTTTCATCACAGTATTATTTTTTTTCATTGCTATTTTTGCATCCATACCAACTTTAAAATCATTTACGGCATCAATGGTGTGCTTTAATATGAGATTTTTTTTATTCGGAATGGGTTTTTCAGCTGGAGTCGGTGTGTCGTGAGTTTCTGGAACCTGATATTCATTATTTTTTGTTGATGGTTCTTCTACTACTATTAAAATTTCATTTTGTTGAAGATCCGGAAAAGTACTCGCAAATGAACCATTCGTTTTGATGCGTGTATGTCAAAAAGCTCACTTGTCCCGAATACGGCCCCAGGAGTGAGATCTTATAATTACTCTGAAGATAAATCGGAAAAGTGTTAAGCTCTTGAACACCAGTGCATGATGAATGTATAATGCCATTTTATAAGGAATTACAGTGGTTAAAAATTAGAAAAAAAGAAAAAGGTCAAACAAATTTTTTTGTCAAATTTGTAAAAATTTTGCGAAGTTTTGGTACGTAATACATTTTTTCATAAGTATTCATTAACCTCGCATTTGTATGTATGTTTAGTACAAATCTTGCCAGTGAATTTTGACCCACTTCTAGTTGTCCGATTAACGTGAAATTTGGCAAGTGTACATAATTCCGGTGACAAAGCATTATGGAATTTTTGTTGAGAAAAAAATGGCGGCTCCAATATGGCGAACGAGTTTTGTGATTATGGTTCGATTCTATTCAAAATTGATATGTGGATGTTTTCGGGAACAGAGATCACGATTTTTTTTGTCAAAATTCATAAATTTATGATGGCGGCTCCAAGATGGCGACGAGTTTTGTGATTATACCCCGATTCCATTCAAAATTGTATGTGGGTTTTTGGGGTCAGAGATTATCATTGTCATTGTTAAAATTCGATAAGATGATGGATTTCATAAATGACTAAAAATAATTGAATAAAAATTATAAAAAAATTAAGACAAGCTTTTATACAAATGCACTAAAAAGAAAAAAAAACATTTCTTTAATTGTTTGACCTAGGTTATTCTGTGAGTCGCAGATTCAAAAGCTTGCAGCGAATATAAAATAGGTATCCTTGCGTGGCAAGATTTTGAATCCTGCTACTTACACAATAACCTAGGTCAAACATTTTTTTTCTTTTTTTAGTTCATTTGTATGAAAGCTTGTCTTACATTTTTTAAATCATTTTAATCAATATTTATTTCTGTCTTATTAAGGACTTATCGTAAAAATTTCAAAGGAAAAATCTGTTAATTTTTTTATGGAATATCAACTGTTTAGTGGTTGTGCAAAAGGTCAGATTACACCCTGTATATATATATATATATATATATATATATATATATAAATATATATATATATATATAAATATATATATATATATATATATAAATATATATATATATATATATACATATATATATATATACAGGGTTAGGGCGTCGCGACACCGTCGCCAATTTTTTTAAATGGCATCTAAGATTTTTCAATGCTTTTTGCGATTCTGCATCAAATTCTGAATTCAGCCATATAGCACACTCATAGTTTCCCTTGAATACTGATGAAAAACAGCAACTTTCCTTCATATTATAAAGAGGGCCATGAAAGCGTCAAAATAAATGCAATAATATGAGTATTCATCAATCAGAAAACCTGTCAGATTTTAAGAAAGTGTATCCAGTTTTGTGTTGGTTTTTCGTAAAATTGAAAAATGGTTCCATTTTCGAATGCAGAAAAATTGGATATGATATGTATTCATGGCGAAGCAAGAAGGAATGCAAAAAACGATTTTACGAAAAACCAACAGAAGATTACTTTGGCACAAAATGGATGTTTTAATGAAAAGAAAAAAAAAGAAAAAACGGCTACAGATGAGAATCACACTGTTGCAGTGCTAGGTCAAATGGTATTGGAACCACATAGTTCTACCAGACAAGTAGCAATGGATTGTGATATTTCGAAATCGTCAAGACAACGTATTTTGTCAAAAAACAAATTTCATCCCTACAAAATACATCTGGTTCAAGGACTACAGCCAGGTAATAATCTTTATTGTTCATAACTATAATCTATTCCCATATTTAGGAGATACTGATAGGAGATTGAACTTCAATTCATGGTTGTCGACCCGTATTAATAATTTTCTGAACAAAATATTATGGAGTGATGAAAGTCGTTTCCATAACTAGGTATAATAAACAAACATAATTGTCACTATTGGTCTGACGTGAACCCTCATTGGATTCAAGAAACGAGATATCAGTCTGTGTGGGGGGTTAATGTTTGGTGCGGAATCATTGATGGTTATTTGATAGGACCTCATTTTTACAGAGTAATTCTCAATGGAGAGAGGTACTTGCTTTTCTTCCAACATGTGTTACCGAATCTCTTGGAGAATTTACCAATACAAACTCGACTGAATATGTGGTTTCAACAAGATGGGTTCCTTCCCATAATAATAGAATAATTACCCAATATTTGGATGACACTTTTAATGAGAAATTGATTGGAAATAAGTGTCCAACACCATGGCCAGCTCGAAGTCCAGATATGGCTCCACTGGATTTCTTTTTGTGGGGATATATGAAAGACTTAGTTTATATGCGACGTCCACAAAATGTAGATGATTTAAAAAATAGTATCACAAATGTTTGTGCTTCCATATCGCGAGCGTGCTTTTAGCGTCATGAATCGAGAAATATGAAAAAGGTACAATATGTATATTCTACGTAAAGGGAGGCAGTTCGAACACTTACTAAAATAATTCATGTTATCAGTTTAATTTTTTCATTATTACCATCATGTTGGTAGAGTTTTGGTCAAAGTAAAATTTGTTTTGGAATTTGAAACATTTACTTTAGTTTGTATTGTCTGCTACAGAAACACACAACTAGATGAAACTGAACAGGCAATGCAATTATAATTGTTAGATCAATTTTATTAAACTCGTGTTATTGCTTTTTATTTTGACTTATTCATGGCCCTCTTTATAATATGCAATAAAGTTGCTGTTTTTCATTAGTATTCAGTGTCGCGACGCCCTAACGGATGAAGCCTAGTGATGGATCTCTACATAAATAAGAGGACCCTCTGTATATAGATAAAAGGGAGGATATCGAGGGGACCGTTAAAAACAAAATGGAAGAAACTAATAGACATAGCCCTGTTACCCGTAGACACGTGTTTCGGGCTTTCGGCACTCATCAGTACGCTGAGGGCTATGTCTATTAAATTTCTTCCATTTTATTTTAAACAGTCCCCACGATATCCCCCTTTTTATCCTTATAATCCTGGACTCTGATGTCACGCAGGGCTATAGCTGCCTCCGTGGTGACGTTGGTTGTTGCCCTGGAATTCAGGGTCTTCTAACCGAAACCACAAATGTGCGGCTGGCTTCTGTTTGTTGAGTCCGTTGATTTGTCTTTACTACCAAGTGTTGTTCATCCTTGCACTTCTTCACCGTACTGATAAGGGCCAAAAGCCCAAAACACGTTTCTCAAACAATTAAAAAAATCAGAAATATTAGCTGTATTGGTTATCAAATTGAAATAGTTTGGCATCTCATACCCGCAAATTTGTTTCTCTGGATGCTCCCTGAATGTATCTGTTTTTTAAACTAACCCATCTCTACATAATACTCTCATTTATTTATTTAGTACACCTACAAAGTAAAAACTCCAAATAGTACAAACTTAAATACATCAAAACAGATTTAACGAAAAAAATAAGACAGGAGAATGGTAAAATTTGAACATACACAAGGTTTCTTAGCTAATGGTCTCCAGGATACATCTGGACAGACATAAAATGCTTAACAGATGGCAGTTTCACTTGAAAAATATCACAGAATAAAATGCATTATAAATTGAAACAAGTCTTTGAGCTAATGCCTCAGATCAATACATTTTATGCACACAAACGATGTTTCAAGAGATAATTCAAGAAAATTGGAAATAGCAATTTTTTTTGAATATTTTCCCATTTATTTAAAAATATCAATTTTTTTTCTTATGAATAGCTTGAATATACTGAAACATTTGCATTTCACTGATAATGACAGAACATTCTCATTTTCTCCTCACCAGAGGGCACTATATTTAAAAAATTGGATTTTCTTAGAACCCTTGCTGTTACATCGGTTCGTATCTAACAGTTCAAAAGACTGATTTTCAATGAAATTTTACGTTTCCTCACAGAGAATGAACTATTTTCTGATTGCCAATCTGGTTTCCGGTCTGGGCATAGTACAATTACAGCATTAACTAAAGTATTAGATGATATATTTCAGGAAACTGATCAATCAATCAATCAATATATACTTTATTGTCTGAAGAGTTGATTCTTATTGACAAAGCTTGAAAATAGAAAAAATATATATATATATAAGAAATGTACAGATAATTAGATACGTGAATGTCAAATGGATAAAATGTACAAACATAAAAGATAAATATTACATATATGAATAAAAACATATTGTCAATCTCCTTTAAAAAAGAAGGACTATTGAAACAACACATTATAAAATAAGATGTCATTAACAAAAGGGTAACTAACAATTACCACCCTTAAGATTTAATAGCAGTCTTGTGTAATAAATCAAAACATATGAGATAAAAAATACAATAAAATAAATAAATGTCAAGTGGATAAAATGTACGAACATAAAAGATAAATATTACATATCTAAATAAAAAACATATTGTCAATCTACTTTAAAAAAGAAGGACTATTGAAACAACACATTATAAACAAACACATTAATAAAATACTATTCATTAACAAAAGGGTAACTAACTAACTAACAATTACCACCCTTAAGATTTAACAGTAGTCTTGCATAATAAATCAAAACATGAGATAAAAAATAAAAATTCAATAATATAAATATCCAGTATCAAATCAATTCCCATAAGGAACTATAGTATATCATCATAATATTCCTGCAGGTTATAATAAGCTTTCTGCAATAGAGCCTTTTTTACAGTCTTTCGAAAGTTCTTCAGAGAAGTTATGTTTCTATAACTGGCTGGCAGATGATTATATATTTTTTTGCTTTCATACATGATGGAGTTTTTTGTCAGACTAGATTTAGGTAAGGGTAAGGGAACACAACCTTCATTTCTTGTTTTATGTTTTCGTGTTTCAGTAGGTGTTGAACCATATTTTGTGTGGATGAGGCATACAGTTTCCAAAATGAATAAACAAACGAGTGATAATATTTGTTGGCTAATAAAAAGTGGTTTGCAGTGATCGTGATATTGAGCTTTACACAGGTATCGGATTGCTCTTTTTTGTAGAATAAAAACACATTGAAACAGCTGGTTATTGCATAAACCCCAGAAGGCAATGCCATACCTCAAATGAGACTCAACTAGGGAAAAGTAGACCATCCTAGCCGAGGCTACGTTTAATTCTCTTGAAACAATTTTCATTGCAAAGCAGCTAGAGGCTAACTTCTTGCTCAAGGTCGTTACATGCTCATCAAATTTTAGCTTGTTGTCTATAATTAGACCTAGAAACTTAGTTTGTGGCTTATTTGTTATAATCTGGTTATCTAAGTACAAATTATCAAAGTCAAACTTAAAGGTGACTAGATTTGTTTTTTAAATTGAAACAGAGTCGATTGGAGTCACACCATTGCTTGATTTTTTCTAGATCGAGAGCAATTGATTCTTTCAAGTGATTTATGTCTTTGCTATGCCATAGAATGGTGGTGTCATCCGCAAAGAAAGTGAATTTTCCTTGGATGCGAATGGTGGCTAGGTCATTTATATACAATAAAAATAGAATAGGACCTAGTACCGACCCTTGTGGAACGCCCATTGCAACTTTGCCACTGTTAGAGTAGTTTTCCTGTATTTTTACTACTTGACTCCTTTCTGACAAATACGTGCGGAACCAGTCTAATGAGGAATTTCGGAAACCATAAAATTGTAGTTTTTGCAGTAATATCTTATCTTTTTGCAGTAATATCTTATCTTATTTTTTATTTTGAGCTTTTGCAATGGAAAACAGTTCTCAAATAAGGTTGATAAGTAATTATGAAATGTATTGATAGGTTCCTCTGAATATTTGAGAGTGTTCCATGGTATCTGTTGACATTTCTTCTGCAATTTTATAAAATTTTTTGCACTAAAAATCCTGCCATACCTAAAACCATTTTTATGAGGTGTGATATTGAAGTTGTTGGACTGGAAAAATACTGCTTCATGATCAGAGATACCTGCAGGAATAGTACAACAACTAATACTATGTCTATCTAAATTTGAACACATATAGTCAATTATAGTAGCAGAATTTTTAATTATACGTGTTGGTTGTTCAACATGCATCATTATGTTGAAGGATGACAACAAATTCCTTAAATTTTCTCTAGCTAGGGAGTATTCGGCAAAATTTACATTAAAATCACCGGCTAAAATGATGTGAGCATTAGGCGGCAAGCTGGATAAAAGAGTTTCAAGTTTTTCTAAAATGGTATTCACATCAGAAATGGGTGCTCTGTAAAGGCAGATAAGGAATATATTCTTTTTTCGCTCATGTACTAGAGAGAATTCAAACTCTTTTTCCACTATTAGGGAGTCATATCTATCTACAGCAATAAGCCTGAGATTGTGAATTTTATTTTCATTCCCTAAAATCATAGTACCACCATTCTTAAATTGATTCCTGCAATTCTTAGCAACTAATACATAATTAGGAATATAACAAGTTTCAGAATTTAGTAGCCAGTGTTCAGTTAGTAAGATGAAGGTTGGCAAACCCTGCTCCTCTACAAATATCGCAAGATCATCGACTTTATTTCTGATACATTGAATGTTCAATAATATAATTGATAATGTGCTATCACCTAATCTATTGTGGAGTGATGGTAGCAATACATCATTACTGGTTACATTAGGTCATAATCTATTATTGGCAAAACTAAATTATTACTGTTTATCTAAGGAAACCATAGGATTAATTGGGAGCTATCTCTCCAACCGATGTCAGTATGTTGTCCTAGAGGACACCAGTTCAAGTGCAATGCCATTACCTCGAGGAGTTCCTCAGGGCTCAATACTAGGGCCGCTACTCTTTTTACTTTATACTATGGATCTAAAAGAACTTTCTGGTGACTGTTATATACATCAATTTGCTGATGATACTCAAGTGTATGCAAGTTTCAACAAAGATAATGCTGATATTGTCATTACAAAAATCAATGATACTCTTGATAAAATATTGAAATACTCCAATAAACATGGTTTGCAATTAAATCCCACTAAATCACAAATGATATGTTTACGGTTCAAAACGCATATTAAACATATAGTCCAGAAAAGCTATATGTCATTAAGAAATATTTACCGCAACAGAACAATACTAAACAAAGAATTGAAAAAACAGTTATGTGAATCACTAGTTTTGAGCCACTCAAATTATGGCGATTTGATTTATGGACCATGTCTTGGTATTCGAACTTTAACTAGAATTCAAAGAATTCAGAACTCATGTATTCGTTTCATCTGTTCACTAAGATTACGAGACCACGTAACTCCATTCAGAGCTGAACTAGGGTGGCTTGATATGCAGGACAGAAGGAAACTTCACCTTGCATGTTTTGTTCATATAGTATTAGAAAAAGGAACTCCCTCGTATATTAGAAAAAAATGTCATATAGGTCGGTTGTGCATGATGTAAACACCAGAAATAGAAACCTACTTGTAATACCCAGGCATAACAATGCTGCATTCAAAAGGTCATTTTCTCATTCTGCGGTAAAAATATTTAACTCCATACCAACTCCTATCAAGAACAAATCATCTTTTGGATTTAAAAGAGTCTTTAAGGAATACCTTATGGTTCTATAACATTTTTGTTTTATAGGTTGTAATTATATTAACGTTCTCCCTTTACGCATTCTTTGCATTATTTATATGTTAGTACATTTTAGTTATTTGAACATACCTGTTACTCCCGTGACTGTTAATTATATTATATATATATTGTAACGTAAATAAACTTAACTTGGTTTAACTAATTTATTTAACACTTAATCTACAACTTAATTTATATTACTACGCCACTGAATAGCTCGATCATATGGGCTCGTTCAGACTGTCCGTGAGACTTGAGGGCTGTCTATTTATCTCCGTCACAGAATTCCCGATCTTTCGAATTCCGGCAGTTGGCGATCCAGCATGTTCCAATCGTTTCCAATATCGACCGTTGCTCTCCGCGGAAAAGCGACTGGATGGTTCTCGAATATCTCGGGGATGATCTCATCGCTGTCGATGGCAACATGTGGGCGACAGGTCCGGCCTAGGTTCGTTACATTGCCCCTTCTTAAAGACATTTCGTCCCGAAATTTCATCCTTGGGTGTGACGATATCTGCATGACTCCCCATATCTGCACCGTGAAGTTCGATGGAAGTAACACTCCACGGTCTTCATGATCGGTCGTGGAAGAGGGGTTACAGCAAACCAGAATCCTGACGCCGCTGGATCTGAATATCGCCTCCAGGCATACTCTTATGACTCTCCAGTCCAACCCATCAATACCACAGGATAATTTTGGTGCTAGATCCACCAGGTTCTGGTCCACCATAGTATCTCTTAGTTTGGTGAGACTCTTCCAGACATCTTCATAGGACGGTTTATCTTGGGAATGCCTCTTGGTAACTAGGTAGTAGATGTTTCTCTGGCCCTTTCTTCAACTGTAGCACCCCACCAACTTCTGGATTCTGCTCCCGCAGTGTTTGGAGTTGACCAAATTTCTTGGAGAACACTACGGCGATGCCCCTGGACATTCGAAGATCTTCTGCCACACAGTGCGCTAGTGCGTAGTCAGCAGGCACCTCGAAAAGGTCTCGTGACTCCTCTCTAGTAACCCCATGTAGAACTTTCTGCCCGTTTGAATACAAGGACATGAACTTCTCGAACGTCATATCATCCTCCGGTGGCTTGAGGGTGCGAACTTGGTCATGGTTTCCAGCGTAAGGGGCCAACCTGTTGAAATGGACGACCCTTGGTTTCCCTCGGGGTGGCTTATGGATTCGGTACACAAGGTCGTTTATCCTTTTCACGATTTTATACGGGCCTTCCCACGAGTTCCGCAACTTTGGTGATAGTCCACGACGACGTTTGGGGTTGTACAGCCAAACCAGGTCATCAACCTAAATCCTCCAGCGTCGGCCTTGATGTCATAGGTCTTCTTCATTTATCGCTGGCACTCTGGATGTTCAACCGGACTCGTTCGTGGATGTCGTCCATTCTCTGCCGAAGTTTGCTGACGTAGTCCTCTCCCGCAGTGTCTTGTCCTGGCGGTATCCCAAACTTCAGGTCCAAGGCAGTCGCAGTTCTCGGCCCATTATAATACTAGCAGGAGTTTGACCGGTTGACTCGTGTACTGCGGATCGATAGGCCATCAGGGGAAAAAATGAAGATACTGGTCCCAGTCTCTTTGATGGTCAGAACAACCTTGGACAAGTGGCGGTTGATCGTCCTGTTCATCCGTTCCACCATTCCATCGGACTGCGGATGTAGGGCCGTGGTTCTTGTCTTGCGGATGTTCAGCAGTAGCCATATTTCTTGGAAACGGTTGGATTCGAAATTTCTGCCTTGATCCGAGTGCAGCTCCATTGGAATACCGAATCGACATATCCACTCTTTCACCAAGACGTCGGCGACGGTGATGGCTTCCTGGTTGGGCGGGGCATAGGCTTCCGCCCACTTACTGAAGTAGTCCATTGCCACAAGGATGTATTTATTCCCGTGGTCGGATACGGGAAACGGGCCGGCGATGTCAATGGCGATTCTCTCGAACGGGCTGCCTACGTTGTACTGACGCATCGGGGCCTTGGGTCGTATTCGAGGTCCATTGCTAGCAGCGCATACAGCGCACTTCCTGCACCAGTCCTGGACGTCAGCTTGACAATTGGCCCAGTAAAACCGTTGCCTCACTTTCTGCAGGGTCTTCGTCACTCCCAGATGTCCTCCGGCGACTCCATCATGGATTTCCCGCAGCACTTCCTCTCTTCTGTTCCTGGGAACAATTATTTGGCGTCTATCTTCCCCACCAATATCGGCCTCCAACACACGTTTCAGGATCCCATTGTCCAGAATAAGAGAGTTCCATTGTGCCCAATAGGACTTAACAGCCGGCGAGTAACCTGCGACTTCCTGCCATGATGGTCTTCGATTGCCCTTCTTCCAGCTGACGACTAAGCCAAGGTCGGGGTCTCTCTCTTGGTCTTTCTGGATCTTGCTGTCATTCCAGTTGTCATCCATTGCCGCGGTTCTACAAAGTGTTGCTTCTTTCTCTTCTGCTCGTCGGCAATGTGAGCAATCATCTGGACATGGTCTTCGCGACAAGGCATCTGCATTCTATGGCTAGTTCCGGCTCGATGTTCGATCTCGAAATCGAATTCTTGGAGTCTCTCGATCCAACGTGCTACTTGACCCTCAGGATTTTTGAACTGTAAGAGCCATTTGAGAGCTGCATGGTCAGTTCTCAACAGGAATCTTCTTCCATACACGTACTTGTAGAAGTGTTCCACTCCTTTACAACAGTAACAGCTCTCGCTGTGAAAGTAATTGCGCTCTGGTTTGCTAAGTCTTCTGAAATAACCAATGACCTTCTCCTGTCCCTCCTGGATCTGAGATAGGACAGCTCGAGTCCCACGTTGCTGGCGTCCGTATCCAAAATGAATTTCCCTTTGGGTAGGGGATAGCTCAGTATAGGTGCGTTGATCAAAGCTCCTTTCAGCTTCCTGAATGAATCTTGACATTCTTCGGACCACTGGAACTTTGTTTGGCCTTCCGTGAGCCTGGTCAGTGGTTTAGCGATGTTGGCGAATCCCAGCACATATCGGCGATAGTATGTGCATAAACCAAGGAAACTTCGAAGTTGGTGAATGTCTTTTGGGATGGGCCAATCCTTAACAGCTTTGATCTTCTGGTCATCCACTGCTACTCCTTCTCCAGAGACAACGTGGCCGAGGTATCGTACTTCTTTTTGGAACAGATGGCATTTAGGGCTCAGCTTCAATCCGGAGTTCCTCAGTCGCAGGAATACTTCCTCCAAGTTTTCACGTGGTCCTCAAACGATCTGCCGACCACAATTATGTCGTCGAGATACACTAGACACGTGTTCCATGAGAGTCCTTTCAGCACTGTCTCCATCAATCTTTCGAATGTGGCGGGAGCATTACAGAGCCCGAATGGCATAACGGTGAACTGCCACAATCCTGAGCCGATGGTAAAGCAGTCTTTTCTCGATCTTCCTGAGCGAGTTCTACTTGCCAGTATCCACTCTTTCAGATCAGGGTCGAGAAAATCGTGGAACCAGCCAACGTCTAGGGTGTCATCTATTCTCGGGAGAGGGTAACTGTCCTTCTTCGTGACATTATTAAGTTGGCGATAGTCTACACAAAAGCGTGTCGATCCATCCTTTCTTCACCAGTACGACTGGAAGGACCAGGGACTGTCAGATGGTTCGATAACTCCTTCTTTTCCCATATCGCTGACTATTTTGTCAGCCTCTTCCTTCTTGGCAAGAGGAAGTCTTCTTGCTGATTGCCGGATCGGTCGGGCACCCCAGTATCAATCTTGTGCTGGACCACATTAGTTCGACCCCTTTTCCTTGTCCGTATCGAAGATGTCTTGGTACTTTTGACTAAATCTCTTAGTTTGGGCTGTTGAGCTGGTTTTATGTCTTTGGAAGAGATGGCAACTAATTTTTCTAGTTCTGTGGGCAAGTTGTTGGGTTGGCTAATCGTACTCGTATCGCCCGGATCACAGATGAAACTGACGAGCAGTGCCCTAAAATTGTTCCTTTCTTTAAGGTCACTGGAAAGTAATTGACATTCATGACCCTTACCGTACAAATTTTTCAGCACGTAACAGGGTTTTCCCTAGGGCAATCCTCGTCCCAATTTTCTCATCATGAAGTTTGGGCTCGAACATCATCACGTCTCCACTGCTCGCACTCCCGTCCAGGCGAGCCTCCAGGATGGTTTCAGCCCTCTCAGGTACGCTTATATCTTCAGCCAACAGCACACGGATCAACTCTTCACTTCTCCCATGAAGTACCAGCTCTTCTCCGTTGACACGTAGGGACGCCGTCTTTGAAATCCAATTCAAAACCCTCTGGAATTCATGATGTCCATTCCGATGATTGCATCGTCTTCGATGTCCGCTACAAGTGCCTGATGTTTCACTTTAGTGCTGCCCAAAATTATTTCAATCGGTAGCTCGCCATATACGTAGCTGGCTCCCTGTTGCTGTGCGTAGCTTCCAAGTTGTCGGTTCAATTCGTTCCGGTGTTCTGGCAAAGGAAGGTCCGAGAATTGTCCTAGTCGCACCTGTATCTAGCAGCATGGTGCAAGGCTCGTTATTGATGAGACCGTCTACGAAAACACCTCTGTTCTGTCGTTTGCGGGATAGCGACATATGCGTTGTTAACCAGGGCTTGCTGGACACGGCCGACGATTGCCCCTTCTCGTCGACCTTCTTTAGTTTTCCTGCATCGAGTCGTGTTTTTGAATGTTGGACATTTGCTACGCACATGTCCAATTTTGCTACACTTCCAGCATCTTATCTGTCTTTTCTCAGGAACACTTCCTTAATCACTTTCCTTATGGCAGCTTCCAAATTAGCAGGCTCCTGTGGTCTTCCTCAATCATTCGGACTTTACTCTGGCTTTTGCAAGATTGTTTCGTCCTCGAATTCCAAAGCGCTGCCAGTGCGTCTACGAGATGTGTTGGACGGGCTAGTGTCAACGCTTGTCTGGTTTCTTGGTCACGGAGTCCATCCAGGAATGCTTGAACCGCTAGTCGCTCCATTACATTTTCTGGTGTGGCTGGATATGCGACGCAACCAAGCGTCAATGTCAGTTTCGAATTCTTGTAAGGATTCGCCCGATTTTTGGCAGCGATTTTTCAGCTGGGAGTGGTATACGTGTTCCAAATGGGCGTGGCCATATCGTAATTCTAGATGTTTAATCAGCTGATCATAGTCCTCCTGTTCTTGGGCGTGAGAGTTTGTAGAATATTTGTCGCTTCTCCACGTAATGCAAGTGTCAGTGCTACAGCTCTTTCCCCTGCATTCCATCCGTTTGCTTTGGCCGCTGCTTCAAACTGCCGGCGGTAATTTGCCCATGGAGTTTTGCCGTCGAACTGAGGCGGCTTCATGGAAAGCTTCCCTATTTCTGAAATGACCTTGACATCTTTTATACCCTCTTGAACTTTATCCACGTTCAAACTCAAGTCCAGCATTGCATTTTCGTTAACCATCTCTGTGGAGGACGCATTATTAATTTGTTTTTCCAGCTTACTGATCGTTTCCTTTATTTTGTCCATTTCTGCCTCGATTCCGTCTTTGATTCCATCGCTGATTATTTCCTTCATCTTGTCCATCTCTGCCTCGACCCCATCTTTGATTTTATCTACCTCCGTGTTCATTTGCTCCCTAATTTTATCTATCTCTGTCTCAACGGTTCCCATTCTTTCTTCTAGGAAATTAGCCACACCACACAATTCTTTTTTTAGGCCTTCTGTGTTTTCCAGGAACTTCTCTTCCAGGCTTCTTGAATTTTCTAGAAGCTTCTCTTCCAGATTTCTAGAATTTTGTTGCAGTTCTTCTTTCACGGATTTAGTAGTTTCTTCGAGTTTATTCATTACCAAACTCAAATCACCTCCGGGAACTTCGAATAAAAATGTTTCGGGGTCCTCACCTTCTTGTATGAGTCCTTCTGCAAGTCTTTCCTGGAGTACTTGCTTTTTACCCGTTGTTTCCAGTTCCCTTTCCTCCAATTCCTGTTTCAATTCCGCTACCTTCAAGTCCGCAAGGCGCACTTTTCTTGAACACATTTTGTCTTTGACGAGGTATCAGTCTGTTTCACACGAAAAAGTTTATCAGTTTGTTAAAAATTCACTTCGCGAATTCTTTTCCACGGGCCACCAGTCTATTGTCTAGAAAAATCGAATTTAAACGGTTTTCTTCACATAAAGGATTCAATATAAAATTGAACCAGAGAAAGGTAGATCTCAGGTGAAAAACAACTACTTTCCTGGCAAATACCACGCAGAACGTTGAATGATATTCACCTGAAAATCTAGACGGGCTTGCCACTCCTACTGAGAAGGAATCTTTTATTTAGAAACCTATCGAGGTGGGAGATTTTCGGAGTGTTTCTTTCTGTCACTAGGTACCGCCAGTTAAAGTTTATCTTTTCCGGCGTACCTATAGGTGTTACAAGATCGATGATGGTTTGTTTACGTTGTGTCTCACTTCAGCCAGAGTTCTTTTGGACCTTTGGCTGGTTGACTACCGTACTGATGAGGGCCAAGAAGCCTGAAACCGGTATGCGATTGTTAGGTGAACACGACATAAATTAAACATAATCGAGCTTATCAGAAAGAAACATTTGCATTCAATGTCCATTGATATTTTATGGAAGTATGCATGGATTTTCAGGTGAATATCATTCAACGTTCTGCGTGGTATTTGCCAGGAAAGTAGTTGTTTTTCACCTGAGATCTACCTTTCTCTGGTTCAATTTTATATTGAATCCTTTATGTGAAGAAAACCGTTTAAATTCGATTTTTCTATTCATTCCACTTCACATGGCACTTATCTCTCAGTATTGTCTGTTTCACGCGAAGAGTGTATCAGTTTATATTCCCACGCACAATTGTCCACTTCGCGAAAACCGGGCCACTGTCTATTTTCTGTTTCACGCGAACAGTGTATCAGTTTATATTCCCACGCACAATTGTCCACTTCGCGAAAACCGGGCCACTGTCTATTTTGGGCGTACAAAAAGGTCTATCAATTTATTTTTCTGACTATCCACTCCACGATCACTTGTT
Organism: Gonioctena quinquepunctata; assembly: GCA_018342105.1. Classification (NCBI taxonomy): domain Eukaryota; kingdom Metazoa; phylum Arthropoda; class Insecta; order Coleoptera; family Chrysomelidae; genus Gonioctena; species Gonioctena quinquepunctata. The sequence continues at coordinate 11,804 of JAFIRS010004187.1, read as the reverse complement.
TATTTTCAAAATCTCACTTCCGACACCAATTGTAACGTAAATAAACTTAACTTGGTTTAACTAATTTATTTAACACTTAATCTACAACTTAATTTATATTACTACGCCACTGAATAGCTCGATCATATGGGCTCGTTCAGACTGTCCGTGAGACTTGAGGGCTGTCTATTTATCTCCGTCACAGAATTCCCGATCTTTCGAATTCCGGCAGTTGGCGATCCAGCATGTTCCAATCGTTTCCAATATCGACCGTTGCTCTCCGCGGAAAAGCGACTGGATGGTTCTCGAATATCTCCGGGGATGATCTCATCGCTGTCGATGGCAACATGTGAGGCGACAGGTCCGGCCTAGGTTCGTTACAATATATATATATATATATATATATATATATATATATATATATATATATATATATATATATATATATGTAGGCATTATTCTGTGTGAAATAATTTATTTGTAACTGGTTCTCAGTTGAGTTGAGCAGTCTAACTGGACTTCGCCGAGGATCATTAAAATAAATACATTTTATTATTATTATTATTATATCAGAATTCCACGACCATTATGATGACATGACCCTTCAAAACATCGTGTTTTCTAGATTATAATCAAGTTTCAATGATAATCGTGCATGAACATTTCACTTCGTACATAAACTGGAAAACTATTTAATTTATCGCACTATTAATCTAAAATAGAAATTCTGAATATTTTCATAGTTTTTTCAGCATTGATCGATAGCTAATTATTGGTGTTAGATATAAATGTATAACTCAATTCAAAATGATGAGATGTGGTCCTGAAAACACATTCTGCAGAACAGGTTTTTTTATTCAATCAAGTAATTCAAATATTCTATAAACAAAACAACAAATTTTCAACTATTTCTATATAATAACAATTCATATCTCAATATGCCTTACTTCTCTTTCTATACATAAATAGTTTTATGGTATATCTCTTTTCGATCTTTCAACAAAAAATTTGGAGAAATATTTACTTATTGATCTGAGGCTAATGCCTTAGAGCCATCATTTGTCCTGTGTATTTCTTCTTGGAACTATTTATGTGTTCTGGTTCGTCTTTGAGGAACTCTGAAGTGTATATCTTTCAACAATTCGCTGCATTGGATGGTGACATTTTAAATGTTATATAAAAATATAAGTTATGTGCTGCGCCTCCGGACTTCTAAAGGTTGCAGGCCACACAGTAGCAATCTTATGCTACTAGAAATATTTTCATTTGGAAATCTGTGTTTGAATAAGAAGTAACTCATAAACTTTGACTGGATTCTCTCGAATCTATTTGTGACAATCGTAGATATTAGACCAGATAATTTTACAGAACTCCAGCACACTATTAATAAAAACTTTTTAACAAAAAATTAAACCGACGAAAAAATCAACTGAAAAGCAAAAAATAAAATAAACCTTAGTCTAAATGATAATTGAGCTCCTAAACTAATGTAAGTAACTGATTTTGAGTCGGCGCCAACAAACAATTATCGAAGATCATTATCTATGAAAGAAGTCATCAAAACGCTGCCGTGCATCTCGTTGCCATCATTTTACGCTTCACCTAATTCAATTGCTAGTTTGTTTGGTGCCGACTCAAAATCAGTTACTTATATTAGTTTAGGGGCTCAATTATCATTTAGACTAAGAAGGTTTATTTTATTTTTTGCTTTTCAGTTGATTTTTTCGTCGGTTTAATTTTTTGTTAAAAAGTTTTTGATTTTTTCGTTCTTTTAATTTTTTGTTAAAAAGTTTTTATTTTTCACTTTTCAGTTCCGTATTTCGTCGGTTTAATTTTTTGTTAAAAAGTTTATTTTTCAATTTTTCGTGTCTAAAATCTACCTACTTCTTTTTTGATTACTTCCAAAATACTTACTTACCCACCTTACTTCAACTATTATCAGTTAAATAATATGATTATCTACTTTTACTATTTGTTGTAATATAAATTATTTTCGTTATTCTGGTTAGTTTATTTCATTACTTTGTATATCATTCCATCCTCTCATAAAAATAATATGATTATCTACTTTTACTATTTGTTGTAATATAAATTATTTTCGTCATTGTCAACTACGTATGTGTGCCAATGTTCACTAGTGAAAAATCAATTATCCCCTATTTTTCTACCCGTAAGGGTGGCTAATTCCTTTCGAAATCCAAATATAAGGTATATCCTATCTATTAAAAAAGAATCATCCAAATCGAAGAACCCAGTACAAAGTTATGCCTGATAGAATCGGTTAACGGACCAGAATTCAGAGGGTGAGTGATCAATATCCTTCATTTCGCTACCCTTACGGGTGGATTTTATCTTTTAAATTCGAATGGGACCAAATTCGAAGTACACCCTATCCACTGAAAAAAGAATTATCGGAATCGGACGCCTCAGTAAAAAGTTATGCGTGATCATACATAAAAAAATATGATGGAAAAACATAAAATATACGGGTCGAATAGAGAACCTCCTCCTTTTTGGTTTCGTCGGTTAAAAAGGGTTGAAATAGCTCTAGTGTCGTTTATGTATTTGGTGTTTTGCTTGATGACACCCAATAAACGGAAACCTTTTGTATCAATAGAAATAGAAATATATTTATTCATCTGTTAAAGTAATAAAACAAAATATGTTGTAACAGGTGTTAATACACAGATGTATCTACTTCATTAGACTAGTCATACAGATATCAAAGATGAATGAAAGATCGGGATGAATAAAATCATTCACCTGACAATCATACATTTACATTTGTAGTATACTTAATTCAGATTAACAATCAACAACCCATTAAAAATTTTAACATTTTTCAACTCTGCAGAAACTCTTCTATCAAGAATTTATATAAAAGAGATTTGAAGCATTTAAAGTCATTTACATTTATTTCCTTATCCAGTAGGTTTTTAAAGTGGTTATAAAATGTGATGCCTTTATACATATAGGAATTTTGGCCAATGGTTAGCCTTGAGAATGGTTGACATAAGTTGTCTGCTCCTCGAGTGTTGTAATTACGATGGGAGCTGTTTTTAGGGAACTCCTGTAGTTGTTTTTTCACATTTAAAATAGTTTGAAATATATACAATGACGGTGCTGTTAAAATAGATAATTCAATAAATATTTGCCTACATGACGTTCTTTGGTTGACCCCTTTAATGCACCTGACTATTTTTTTTATGCCAAATGTTTTGTCAATGTGACTTGAGTTTCCCCAGAATATCAAACCATATGACAAATTCGATTGTACCAGACCATAGTAGACCAACATTAATATGTCCCGTGGCACCGTGTCCTTCAATTGCCTCAATACAAAACAATTTTTACTCACTTTTTTATTTAATATGTTGATATGACTTTCCCAGCTCATTTTGTGATCAAGAGTAATACCTAAGAATTTAGTAGTTGTAATCTGTTCTATACTTTTGTCCTTGATTTTTATTAAAGAGCAAAAATTATGAGTGATATTTCTCGGAATGGAAGAGATGAATTTTGTTTTTGTTAACACATGAACACCACTCATAAAATTGTTGTGCAACAATGTTGGCAGTGTGCACTGTTTTTTCTAGATTTTTGTCAGATATCATCATGGTTGCGTCGTCTACATAAATACTATTTTTTGCTTGAGTGAATGATAAATAAATGTCATTGACAAAGATAGTGAACAGTATTGGACCCAATATTGATCCTTGGGGTACCCCAACATTTACGATTTTTTCTTCGGATTTCGCATTTCCAACATAACTATTTGTTTGCGATCTTTGAGATTAGGCAGTTTAGTGGTGATCCTCTAACACCATGTGGTATAGCTTTTCAAAAAGGAGACTGTGGTCCACTGTGTCAAATGCTTTACTTAGATCAAAGAAGAGAGTAATAGAAGTCTTCTTTAAGTTCATATGATCATAAACATGCAAGCATAGGTCTGCAATAGCAGAGTTTGTTGATTTATTTTGTCGAAAGCCATGTTGAAAGGTTCCTAAAAGATTTTTGGATTCAATGAAATTTGTCAATCTGATCTTGAATGCCATATTTATGATTTGTGCAATCTGACTTTGTATGCAGATGTTTCTATAGTTATTTGTATCATCTCTTGATCCTTTATGTTTGTAGCTGGGAATTGATTTAGAGGTCTTCAGGGTATCAATATATTGTCCCGATGCAAATGAGTGATTGATTATGAGCTAATGGTGTACTAATTAGATTTTTTACAGAATATAATACTTTGCCATTGATTTCATCGATAGCAACTGATGGTTTACTAGTAGTCTTACTGATTAAAGATTCGATCTCACTCGGTGTTACTGGAGTAAGAAATAGTGTGTGCTCGTGTATTGGTGACATTGTCAAACTGTTTTTTAACCGACGAAACCAAAAAGAAGGAGGTTTTCTAGTCGACGCGTATATATATTTTTTTTTTATCGTTTTTTTATGTATGATCACGCATAACTTTTTACTGAGACGTCCGATTCCATAATTCTTTTCTCAGTGGATAGGGTGTACTTCGAAGTTGGTCCCATTTGAATTTCAGAAATGAAATCCAGCCCTAAGGGTAGCAAAATGAAAGATATTGATCACTCACCCTCTGAATTCTGGTCTGTTAACCGATTCTATCAGGCATAACTTTGTACTGGGATCTTCGATTTGGATGATTCTTTTTTTATCAGATAGGGTATACCTCATAGTTGATCATATTCCAATTTAAAATGAAATGATCCACCCCTATGGGTAGAAAAATAGAGGATGATTGATTTTTCACTTTGAACAGTGGCACACATATGTAGTTGACATTGACAGATCCTCCTGCATCCGTCACAATAATAATTACATTCTATGAAAGGATGGAATTATATACAAAATGATGAAATCAACTAACCAGAACTTTCAAAAATAATTTATATTATATAACAATAAATAGTTAAAGTAGATAATCATATTATTTAACAGTCAATAGTTGAAGTAAGCTAGGTAAGTAAGTATTTTGGAAGTGATAAAAATTAAGTTTCCTTTTTTTTTTCAATGATAGGGTGTACTTCAAAGTTGGTCCCATCTCAAATTGAAAAAATGCCACCCCTAAGGGTAGCAAAATGGAGGATATCGATCGTTCACCCTCTGAATTTTGGCCCATTAACGATCGTTCACCCTCTGAATTTTGGTCCATTAACCGTTTCTATCAGGCATAACTTTGTACTGGGTTATCCGATTTGGATGATTCTTTTTTAGCCACATGAAATTGAAAAATAATAACTTTTTAACAAAAGATTTAGGTAAGGCGTAAAATGATGCATCGAGTTGCGCGGTAACATTCTGCTAATTTTTTTGAAGTAATTTCATGATCTTCGTTGATTGTTCGTTTGGCGCCGACTCAAAATTAGTTACTTACATTAGTTTAGGAGCTTAGTTATTGAGACTAAGAAGGTTTATTTTATTTTTTACTTTTCAGTTCCGTATTTTGTCGATTCAATTTTATGTTAAAAAGTTATTATGTCTGGCTTAGAGTATAATACATTATTGACAAAAAAGTGACTCGGCATGTTACATATTCTCTTTGTCAGTTATTGTTTCGTTATTAACTACAAATTGATTTTCTGTGTTTATATTTGCTAAGCCACTTTTTTCATTGATTATTTTCCAATTTCCTTTATTATGTTAGATGAATTTTTCAGTCTGGTGTTATTTGATGTATATTTCGCTTGCTTCACCTTCTCTGCATAAATAATGTTTAGTTGTATGTAACGATCTTTGATGATTTGATTAGTTGTTGTTTTTGCAATGCTTCCCATTTCGCACACCATTTTATGTAATATATTTATTTCATTGCTCATTCCCATTTTTTTAAATTAATGCAATATTATAGTTATAAAAAAGTGAACTGTAGAATTCTTCGAACATGAGATTTATTTCAGTTGAGTAGAAAACAACTCCTTGGCATTGTTCGGTACTGATCAAATTTCTGAAGGTTATTACATTAGATGAAAAGTATGATAAAAGAAAATTGTATTTCGTGCATAAAATAATTTATTAAAATCGTAGCAAAGCGCTTTCATCAGTGCGTACTCGTCAGGTGTACAAGAAGCCAAAAAGACCATAAAATATCTCATGATCAATGAGTGTTGTAATTGAGATTACATTTTCATTATCTTTGAAACAATGGCTTTTAAAGATAATGAAAATGTAATCTCAATTTCATCCTGGCCTAGAATATGTATTTTAACTTGTGTGTCACGTAAACCTATACAACACTCATTGATCATGAGATATTTTATGGTCTTTTTGGCTTCTTGTACACCTGACGAGTACGCACTGATGATGACCTAACGGTCGAAAGCGCTTTGCTACGATTTTAATAAATTATTTTTGCACGAAATACAATTTTCTTTCATCGATTATTACATTAGAGTCTGACATATCTCTTATTATATATAGGTTCCAATCTTGGCAAATTACCCATAGGAAGTTCATATTGACAGAGTTTAAATGTATGGTCGGATATGTGATTATCTTTCACATATGTATTTTGACACCCAAGGTTTGAGAAGATCAAATCAATGCATGTGGAGCTATTACATGATATGTGTGTAGCTTCTAAATGTAGTAGTTCTATTCAAAACTTATTAAGAATTTTTTTTACATCACTATCAGGTGTTCTGTATACAACATATGATTTGAATTTGTTTAAATTTATACAAGCAATGGAACTTTCAAAGGTTTTTTTCGCTTTTCGCTATTCTTATTGGATTCTATGGATTTTGCAAGTGAAACATACTTTTCTCTAATATATATACAAGTGCCACCTCGCTGATATTCGCTGCGCCTAAAATTACTAAATAACTTGAAACTTTGAAGCTCAAGAACCTGAATTTCTTGTGATTTGAGACAATGCTCTGAGATACAGCAGATGTTTATAATGTTGGTTAAAGGTTAAATCTTTGTAGAAAAGTAACCTAGTTTTCAGGCTCTACTGCTGTATTCTTGATATAAATAGGTGTTAACAACTGGATTGTGAGTCTTATGAAAAGTATTGTTAGTATTGAGAGATGGTATATTTCGCACCAGTATACTAAGCTGTCCAGATCCTCTCGCAAGTTCTTTGGGTTGACTTTGTAGAGCTTAAAATCATCAGCATACATTAAACAGTAGAGAGATAGATTTCTCTGCCAACATTTGCTACTTCGAAGGAAATTTCACAGTACTTTGCCCTGATGTAATTTTTTTTTTCAGGTTATTCTATTGAATCCTCTTTGTGTGCCTGCTTATGCTATTGCAAGTTGGATGTTCTTCAAGTCAAGAATCTTCATTGAAGAGATCACTTTACTTAATTTCTTTGGCCAAAATTACTGTGATTATCAACAAAAAGTTGGAACTGGAATACCTTTCATCGAAGGTTATAAAATATGAATAATATAGGGATTTTAACAGCTTTATTATTTTCTCAAGTTTGGAACAATATTAATGAACAGTCTCTATTTCTGTGACAAGCAAAGCTGAGACTTAAAGTAACTTCTAATATACTTTCAATATATATGTATTTGTTTGTCTAATTATAATAACTCTGGCAAATATGATGTTTTTATAGCTTCACACATGAAACTGTCTGTCGCAGAATTAAAATGTATCTGAAATTCAACCATGTTCAAACCACAATGAATCAGGATGGTGCAGTGAATGAAAATCTTGCAGTCTGTATTAGAAAATGCCCAATCGTCTAATGCCAAATCAGAGAACGGTTCAGTGGCTTTGTGAAATCGGGACTTGTTTCTCAGGCTAAAGAGAATGTCTGCCCTGATTAGCAGAAATGCCGTATCTGCTGAAAAGTTAAAACGGAGAAAAATAACTTTTTGTAATTCTTCACAGCCATTCTGAATTGAACAATTTAAGTTATATATGTCTTCGGGAAATGATTATTCGATGTCATAGAAATCATATTTTCGTTAAAAAACTAAACCAAAGTACATTTACTATAAATTATGACAGATACTGCGTTTTTCATAAACATCCAACATACAGAATTCAACACTGTGCTTAAGAAAAATGTCATACTCGATCTTCCTAAGCATACCTTCATATTATTGAATATAAACAGTTGAAAAAAATGCAATTCAATCCATAATTTGCGTTTAATATTCTTTATTGCGAAATATTTTGAACAAATAGGTATAAAAATAAGTACATTTTTTCCAAACAAAACATGGAAAAAAAATCAATGGCTTAAATGTCTAATCATCCCTAATCGGTATGTTCACCCAAAATGTTTTTCTGTTTTCTGGAATAACTAATCAAATTTTTCAAAATATTTTTTTTTTTCAAAGGAAAGCCTTGTGGTTTACTTAGAGACACTCTGGTAATTTCATACCATTAGGCTGTGCTGCCTTGACTTGAAGAAAATGTATGCAGTTTGGCGGTTCAAATTCACAATATAACGTCTTGAAGAGAAGGTTGAATTCTCCTCGTATTGCGGTTGACTGAACGATATTTTTTTAATATATCCGGTTCGTTTGTTGATTGAGCTTGTACTGAGAAGCATATGATTTCCACTTATAAATTGAAACAGCACAACACAGTTCTCAACAGGTCAGGCCGTACTCTAGATTTAATTCTGTCAAACATCAACTGCTCTGTTGAAAGAGACGACCTACCCTTCGTAACGGAGGATATGTACCATCCTGCCTTGAAATTTTCTATAATAATTACAAATCCATCCACTAATTTCACCTATAATGAGAACTTCTCTCACTATAACTTTCGTAAAGCTAACTTACCTTTATTATACTCTCTACTTACAAACATGGACTGGCTACCTCTTAATAATCTCTCTGATGTCAACTCTGCATTGGAAACATTCTATGACATAATCAACCCAATCTTAAACCAATGTGTTCCGATGCAAAAAAATTATACAAATAAATACCCACCTTGGTACAACAAAAATATAATACGTGACATAAAAGCCAAAAATAAAATCTTGAAAAAATTTAAAACTACAAAATTAGAAACCGATAATAATCAATACAGATCACTTCGAAAGTCAATAAAATCACAAGTCTCCAAAGCCTATAATGAATTTAAAATAAAAGCAGAAAACACAATTAAATCTGACCCATCGAATTTTTGGTCTTATATTCACAGCAAAAAAGGTTCATCAAGAATTCCAGGGGTTCTACATCTAGAAGGTGTGGAATTCAATAACCCTCACGAAATAGTCAATGCCTTTGCAACCTTCTTTGAGAGCGTTTTTGTGAAAGTTGACCAGACTTCCATACAAAATAACAATATAATAATAACAAATAACCCAACTATATCAGTCAGATCATTTTCGGAAACTGAGGTAGAGAGTGCATTGAAAAAACTAAACCAAAACTCACCTGTGGAGACGACCAAATTCCAAGTTTTTGGCTAAAGATTGTGCTTGTATATTCGCTGAACCACTTACAATAATCTTCAATTTAGCATTGACAACCAATTATTTCCCAGATATATGGAAAGTATCAAAAGTCAGTCCAATATTCAAGTCAGGGAAAGTAAACGATATTTTGAATTACAGACCAATAACTCTCCTGTCAAACTTTGCAAAGGCCTTTGAAACATGCTTGTATAATAGAATATCTCCTAATGTTAGAAACCTTATTACCACAAATCAACATGGTTTTATCAGCAAAAGATCGACAATAACAAATTTGATGTGTTTCACTCAAACAATACACAACAGTTTCGAAAACGGTACACAAGTCGACACTATCTATACAGACTTCTCAAAGGCCTTTGACAAAATTAATCACAAAATATTACTGAACAAGCTGGATGTATTCGGTCTAGACGAACCACTCTTGTCATTTTTGATTCCTACCTCACAGACAGAAAATTATATGTTGAACATCGAGGTCACAAATCATTCACCTTCACAGCATCTAGCGTGCACCCAGGGAAGTGTATTAGCCCCACTCCTTTTTCCATATTCATAAATGATATATGTGAAGAATTTTCTAGCTCAGTACGTATTCAGACGACCTGAAATTATTTCGACCCATTTCTTCATTGGACTGACTGTCTAGTACTTCAGAATGACATTGATTCCCTATACAATTGGTGCAAAGTTAATAAGCTACCTCTGAACATACAGAAATGTAAATACATGATCTTCAGTCTAAAAGCAAATATTACTCTTTATCCTTACCAAATAAACAATCATATCCTGACTCAATGTTCAGAAACCAAAGATTTGGGTATCTGGTTCGACCCTAAGCTGAACTTCTCATTACACATAAATAAAATCACTTTACAAGCCAAAAGAATGCTAGGATTAATATTTCGGACCTGCAATGATTTTCAAAATATTGATTGCTTTACTAAACTCTTCAACTCATTTGTAAGATCAAGACTGGAGTATGGATCTCTAATATGGGCCCCAATATATAACGTGCAAATACAAGCTGTCGAATTGTGCCAAAGAAAATTTATGAAATATATGATATTCAAATTAGACGGTGTTTACCCCAGCAAGGTTGCTGCAACAAAATACTTCTCGATAGGTTCTCTTTCCTATCTTTAGAAAATAGGAGAATATATTATTCATGTATTTTATATTTAGAATTATACACGATTTGATAGACTGTCCTGATATTCTGTACAAACTTGATTTCCACGTTCCACGCCAGAGTAGCAGAAAAGAGTCATGCTTCTACCTACAATCATATAGAACAAATCTATTCACCAAATCACCAATACACACTGTATGCAAAAGGTACAATGAAATTTGTTCTCCTACTGACGTCTTTGCAGATAATCTTAGTAATTTCAAAAATAAAATTAAAGCACTTTTACTTCAAAAGCCGTAACAATAATTAGTTGATTTATTTTGTTCTAATCTATCTTTTTTTTTTTTATTATTCTCATTACTCATTCTTTTTCAGTACCTTTACTTATTTGTAAGAAATTGAAATGTAAACTTATATACATATATAAATTGTCTTGTAATTGGGATCTCTCCTGTTAGACAATAATTTTTTTTTTTTTTTTTTTTAAATCATCGAGTCTCATTGTTTTCACACCTACTCTATTTGCTTCTGAACTGCACTAACGAAATCTGGGAAATCGTATGTTACGTCCTGCCTTTTTGAAGACAGTTCCACTTGATGGTGAAAGTTGTCTGCTGACATATAGGTGTGGCCTGGTTCAAAATAGTTCATTGTGATTCTGTCAGTACTAATATTTGAGTTGGCAACATAATTATATCCTCTTGGTCCCTTCCACTGGCGAATGTGTATCACGATGAAGGTGAAGAAGCTGTGATGAATCACCTAACTGAAAAAATGGAGAATGGAAAACTTAAGAGTTACTAAAAATAGGAAAGCATTAACTAAAATCATTAATGATTTGAAAATAAATTTTTAGTCAATCATGTGATTATTTAGTATAATAGTTAAAAATAAATAATATTACATTATTGTTGTTTATATTTTTTGTAGATTTATAGTTATATTTCATTAGCCTGTTAGAAATCTGAATCATTTTTGTTTATGTTCACAATTATTATTCATAAATATGTGCATTCCAAAACACAGTACAATTCAAAACAGCAAGACCCTCGCTCGTTTATTTTTGAATCACGAGCGCTTCCATGAGGCGTTGCCACGATTCTCAGCCTTCCCCCTCTTGCACTTCACATACGCAATAATTTAGAGACTTCTTATGGCAATAACTGTATGGCTACGCAGGTTTAATTTTTTCTATAAAATTTGTTACTTACCTTTTATTAATATACTAGTTTTTCAAAAATATCTGAATGGAGGGTTTTAGTTATGCCT